>JAUBOD010000078.1:550145-621163 GCA_032353885.1 Nothura maculosa
TGCAGTAGTTTATGAGATCCCACATTGTGTGTGGCTTTTCTATTATATGTTTTATTTATTTGGACCTATGCTTTTCATTTGTCAAATCAGTCATGTTGTGAACGTGGAGCCAAATCTGAATTCAACATAAGAAAATTTTAGCAATAGCACTTTTATATTTTTATTTTGTTTAACATCTGTTAAATATATGGATGACTTTATCTTGTACTAGGACTTCATGGTGAATGGCAGCCTGCCACATCTGGCAAATCTATCCTTATTTGTTACAATATCTGGCCAATATCCTTATTTGTTACATATGTTATATTTGTTGTAGTTTGTATGTCTTAGTTTGGCTTGATGGTAGTGGAAAGCTTTGTCATTTGTATGTCAATAATGGAAAAAGGCAAAAAAAAGTCATCATATCTAT
Source organism: Nothura maculosa (assembly GCA_032353885.1). Lineage (NCBI taxonomy): Eukaryota > Metazoa > Chordata > Aves > Tinamiformes > Tinamidae > Nothura > Nothura maculosa. The sequence goes on from JAUBOD010000078.1 coordinate 550,555, forward strand.
AAACTGTTCAAATATTGCATGAAAAACCTTTTATTTTTTGACCTGAAAAGTCAATACTGTTGTGATTGTGTTTTATCCTTCAGTAATTCTCTGTGTGCTCTGTAGTTCTTCTTAAAATAATCTGTTAACATAGAAGTCCAAAACCAAGGACTATTATCCCTTTCCACATATTCCATTTTCCTGTGAAATAGTTTGGAAAAGGTAAGATGAAAGAAAATGAAAGATAACATATAAAGAAGGAAAAGGTTGAATGATAATTTTCTGGAACTCAGTTCTGCCAAGTTATAGCTGAGTCTTAGCTTACCTTTGTAATTCCCAAGTAAACCTTTTCTGAGATCTTTTAGCCAATGTTGTAGTTTAGAATCAGCACCGTTTAAAAAATTCAGACTTGGCATGCTGCATAATTTAAAACTAGAAGTTTTAATATGTTCCCTATATATGCTGATAAACAAGTGAAGTAGTGAAAAACAATTTAACCTGCATTGCTTCACTCATCTCATGGTAAGAGTTAAAGACTAAGCAAAGAGTTCGTGCTTGAATGGAACAGGAAATGTTTTGTCCATCAACTCAAAATGTTAAATTGCACCCCTTCTTGAAACATCTAATAAAAAGACTTATAAGGTCTCTTAAAAAACATGAAGACCCAGAGTTGCTTGTTCTGCTCTGGATGTATAGCTGAATCACCACAGAAAATGCTCCACCCTTGTTTTCCCAAGATTTATTAGGTCTTTTTGATTTAGCAATCACTATGGTCCTTATATAAAATATGAAGTCTAGTGTAACTGGGTCTTGAGCCATCCATAGAATTTAAAATTTTGTGATAGATTAGATTGAATAAAGCGAACAACCGACAGCATTACTTAGCCCAGTAATTAGTAGATAGCCCTAAATGAGATGCCAGAATTGATATCTAAAGACACTGTAATTCAGATGACATTTTCTCCTGAAGGTGCCTGACCTCATAATAACACTCCCCTTTGCAATTTCTTCATCAGTTTACTTCTCCGCACCCCAAATTAGTCATACTGAGCTGAAGTATCCATTGCACAGGAGAGGCCTGAGGAGTGTTTTTCCATCCAAGAGCTTACGAGTTGGTTTATCCCACATGAGCAGGATTGAACTTCATAAATAATGATTTTCTTAGAAAAAAAGTAGTTATAGTGCAACCTGCCTTGTAAATATTAGCCTGACTATTCAACTAACCAATTGAATATCTGAGATTGGGTTGAAGGAGTTTAAACACACATTTTTTGGTGTTACAATGGATCGAACCACTATGTAATATACGGAATTGGGGAAAAAAAAGGCCAAGAAAAAAGCACTTAAGCACTTTCTAATAAATCTGAATAAATTTGTGCCACTTTGTAAGGTTGAGATGAACTGATATTGTCTACTTTTTTTAGTAAATATCCTAACTGCAACATTTTCTGCAAAAGTGAATTTTGCACTACCACCTAACTTCTGCTTTGCAATAGAGAATCTATTTGAGACTCCTTTGAAAGAGAGTTCTAGATGACTGTACATGAACTTACTGTCTTTGGCTCTAGGGGACCCTTAATCTCTGGAGAAGTTTTCAGATGTATCTCTGTAAATAGTACTATGTCATAGCCTTCCCAGTGTCTGGACTGTCCAGTTTACATTTCTAAGAGTCTTGATTCTCCCTATACTCTGAAACTGGATGCCTACTTCATCATTGAGATGAACAACTTGAAATGCCTCAGTTCTTTATTGAGTCTATTCTTGAAACTACTTGGGAGTTTGTGAAGATTTAGGTTCAATTCTGTTATTATATTATGATGTGAGCAGTGGAAAAGATGAGCAGTCACATCTGGATCCTGTACTTTACAATCACATTCAGCTTAAACCTCATAGTGAGTTACTATAATTCAGAGTGGAGGTCACAGATAGTTTGTCAAGATCACTATAAAGGAGGAAGAAACATAGAGCCAAATTCAAAAATACTTTTATGTGCTAACAGTACCACCTGGGATGAATTTAGTCTGTGGGTCCAGGTGAGCAGTCTCCACAAAAAAACTGCTTTACTTGTGGCTAAAAATTGCTAGACATCTCATGTTGTGACTACTCAAGATTGTTAGGCACATAAAGTTCTACCTCTGCCTTCCTGGAGCAATGTTGTTCACCTTTTTAAGCATCTTAAAGCCTTATCTTTGGCTTTACAAAGTAGACATATATTATCCTTTAGATCTTAATCCAGCAGTTGTGCCATGAGTGTGCGTTATGCACACAGTTAAGCAGACTTAAGCACACAGCAAAACAGTTGAGACTACATCTATTCAAAAGTATGGCCAGAGCCATGACTGATGTGATGGTGCCACTGCTCTCCAGTGCTTCTGAGCTTTTAAATCTATGTTTACCTTCAGTGTGACACGCAGAGAGTAGTTCCTGGTCTCATAGTCCCTCTCAGTTACTTGATCCTGAAGGTGAGCTTTAATTTCCTCTGACTGCAGAAGACTTGCATGTAGGGGTTTCATAAGCAGATGTTCTTATTACTATGTCAATATGAAAATGTCAAAAATTACATATATATATGTTGATAGGCATCAAGAAAAATTAATAAAGAGATGAATATCATGATCACACTGTGATCACAATTTGGGGACAGGATAGATGCTGATATATTTTGCTGTTGGTTTCATATACATGCTGCAAAGGGGATAGCATAGATTCTGACAGCATGCAGAAACTAACAGCCTGCAGACATGAGAAAGAATAGTCACTGATTGCCTTCTGAGTCCTATCAGTGAGAAATTATTAGATGTAATTAATTTTTGATTTTAGTGATTTTTTAATTTTTATTGATTTATTGTTTTTTATTTCATTTTTTGTTTTTTATTGCTTTTTTTTAGTATCGTATAGTTCATTGTATTTAAATCTCTGTAGAGATCTAACAGAACAGCATGGAGATCCTCTTAATTGTGTTATGGCCATGGAGAAAGTAAGTCATGGTTGCTAGAGGAGGTTTTGGTGTGTACCCTGGTCAGAACCTGTGAAGCATCCACAACAGACCAGTATTACATATTAGTGGAACATTAATACTTTCACGGTATTTTTCCCCATGCTGTTGGCAATAGCTAGGAAGTCAAATACCAATTTCTTTGCCTGAGCAAGATATTTAGTTTTCAAAAGGCTTTTTTTGAGGAGAAGTTGATTAGCAATGCCCATTAGCAGTGGACATAATTGTTCTTCAGTGCCTTTCACAGGACAGCAGTGACATGGATCCTTACATGCGTAGCACTTATGGCTTCCAGCAGCAGCTCGCTTTGTAGTTTAAACTTTTATATCAGGGCAACTTGGCTTTTGATCAGCACTTTAATGTTTCATTTTCATGTATAAGCAGGGTTATGCGAATAACAAGTGAATATTCTGGTTTTATGAATAAGTCCAGAGAGGCTTTGGCTAATTTTCCATTCTTAATAGCATCATTTGAGTACATAAAACTTTTACTGTTGTTAAAAGCGATCACTGAATGAAGACCGCAAGACTGTGAGGTAAATTCCTATGTTTGGGATCGATGCTGTTGAAATAAAATAATCCTTGTCTGAAGAGTGAGCGTGAATGTATAAGATCTGCCTATTATTTTCATAGAGTTATATTTTAATATTGTTTGGTTACTGTGTTAAATAACTGAAAATGAGGATGCTCTGCCACTCAGTTTTTGTATAGTTTTTGAGACTGCCTTACATTCCCTTGAAAAATGGAATAATTGTCTTGTTCATATAACACTTATGAGGATAATTAATTAGTATTATGGAAGGTACCTGAAATGTCTAGAGGACTGAATAAATGGAAAAATCGGTGTAAAAAATAGATGAAAGACACTTGCTTTGAAATTCTTGGCATGCTGATAAATGTGGTTTTTTTGTCGTGTTTTATTTTTGAAGATTATGTTTCTCTGCAGTTCTCCTCTAATGCAATGTTGGTCTTCATTGCTACCATGTCATGACAGGCAGAAAACCAAAGCCAAAGTCGATTCAGTCCTTCAAATCAGATGTCAAATCAATTATGTATTTACTAAGAAATTGCCTGCCCTCTTGGTTAAATACGTTTGTGATTTTGCAATGTGTGATGTTAAAAGTCGAAGTAAAAGGTATTACTTTGTTTGTTGAAACTGATATGCCTGTGTAACATGGCAGATTCAGCAGCTCTGACTAACCAGCTCACATACAGTGTTAGTAAATATAAGCTGTCACTCTGACATGTACTTTTATGTTGACTTTGTTACCTCGTAATCCATTCTGAGTGCATTTTTTAAGGATTACCTTTTTATCAGTTGTCCCTGTGTGCTTTTATAGCTGACAAATCTCTTTTAAGTAACTAGGGAGATATATTTCTTCCCTCCATTAACTACACATTAAAAGCTACATCAAATAACGGAGCTGGGAGTTTGAAAATTCAATGAGGCATTATCTAACTTTAGATGTTCCACTGCAAAGTAGAAATCAGTGCCCTGTAAGTAATATCTGAGACCCCTACATACTTCATGGGAGACTGAATTACTTGTATGTGGTCTGAAACAGCATGTCAGTCAGGGAAATATCTTGGGAAAGTCAATAATAAAATTCCCCATCCCAGGTTACCTCAACCTGAGCTGTCTTCACCAGCTTGAACAACTACAGGTTTTCTCTGATGAACTGATGCCTAGAATCTTTTTTAGAGGACTCAATGGTGTTCTTCTTGTAGGGCATCATCTTGGACATGATGATGGTCCTGCTTCCATCTATCTTCTGTATTAGTATCTTGACCTAGCATACGCTAATAGCAGGGTATGATTCCTTCTAAAGCTTGAAAAGGCTGAGTCTAGGTCTGTGTCCAAGAAGTGTGTTCTCTCACCTCAAAGACAAGTGAGATAGCTAAGGAAAATCCTGCTCTGAAGAACACAAAACTCACTGAAGCAAGAGAAGAAGAGATATGAAAGCTTGACTTCACATCTTTGTATCTTGGATGCTGCATAAAGAGCCAATATTCCTGCGCATTTATCCCCAAAACTGTTTACTCATTTAATATGAAAAAACCCTTTTGATAAACTATATAAGACACCTTGAAAGCAAACACCAGAACTCAGTATCCCCCTCCCAAATGAGAGTGTTTTAAGATTAAGATTCATGCTCTTCCCCTCTAGCCCAATTAGTCTCCATTTCTTCAATCTCCACTATGCAGCGTCTCTGCTCCAACAGAACGGAGGCAAGGAGTATCCTTACTCAAAATGACCTATACCCCGGGGAATTCCAAGTCATTTGCCCAGTGACATCAATGTGATCTTAATAATCTTTATCTGGGAATTAGGTGCATGTACCTCATTTCATAAGAAAATATTATAATGATGAGTCTCATGTTGATGAGGCTGAAGAGGCTGTTGAGGCAAAAACTTCAATTCTGCACTACCAGGCTGAATTTGCTTTTCATGTGATATTGTTAGGCATTTCCTAACATGACTGGAAGACCAGACTAAAATGACCAAACTAGAGGGTCTTGCTCTTTGGAAAATGTTATTGATTTGAATTATAACTGAGTTTACGAGTACTATATAAATAAAGGCATATTTTGCCTTGCTCAAGAATAGCAACTAGAATTTAGATCCTAACTAACTGTTAAGTCACCTAAATACAGATCATCATAGCAGAATTTCCTTTATTTAATACTTAGCACCTACTTGCAATTAACAAGATACAGTATCAGTCTGAAATATAAATCAGAAGAATTGTAATACACATTTTACATGTTGTGCAGAAAATACACTTCTTCATTAAGCATTTAAGTCAACCCTAATTAAGAGAGCCCATAAAATTACAAAAGTAGTCTCCACTAAATATTTTTTTCATAATTCACATATCTATCTACAATTTCAAAGACATTTTGCATATACATATATGTGTATACATATAAGTATGCATATGCAGAGAGCTCCTAACATCTAAATATAAAACTATTAGAAAACAAAAGGTTTAAGATAAAAAGTTACAAGAAGTCTTTCTGGTTCTTTTAGTTGAACTAATTTAGTTGAATAAAGAGGTCTATTTAAATCTGAATATCATAGGACTTCTGCAAATTTCAGAACACATTGTTATTTGCTGCATCATTGTTTCTTAAAGTCAGACAAAAAGCCTGCAAAGGATTTGTTTCATATGTGTATTTCCCATAATAAAAAAAAATGTTTTTATTCAACATTGAGAATGTATTCTCAAGAATATTCTCAAAAATCTTCCTGTTTAGGGTTTGAAGATTAGGAATGTTAATCTCATCTCCCAGAAAACTTGTGGAATATGTGTGATGAGAAAATATAGTAAATGTGACTAATTTGTGGGTTTATGTAGGAGATTTTTTTGAATAGCAAAATACTCAATTTTCCCCTGTTAATATCCTTTGCATTTTTGCAGAAATACTGATCTAGAAAGGAGATAGCATTTGATTACCAAGCAAGAAGGGAATTTGCATTTTTTGCATGTTGCAAGGGACAAGGAAAGATATGGTAGAATAATTAAGATCTCTAAAACTTTCCATCATAGGATTGTACACAGTAAATCATTTCAAAAGCTATCGGAGCCAGAAACAAAAGTCAGTTTAAGGAGTAGAGATTCCTACTCTTCTGATCATTTCAGAAATTTTTAATTTCTAGCCTAAGATCTGAGCCAATCATAGTTAAGCTTGGAACTGAATCAGTATGTAAAATCATAAATAAAAATTTCAGAAAATTGAAAGGTATCTAAATGAAAAACAAATTAATTCATCATATGTTATCATAACAAGATAATATATGCTACTTATACACATGCTACTTATGGTAACATAATAATACAAGGAATGCCAGTCCATTATTCTGTGCTGATCAGATCCAGAACGAAGATGTACTAAAGACAACCAGTTGATAATAAATAAAAGCTTAGCCCTAGCAAAATAACTCAGCTACGGGGTGAAATCCAGAGTACAAAGCCCCAAGGTGTGATGCAGTGCGTTGTGCTAGGGACCATGGCTTCCAGTGCACGTGTTCAATCAGGCACTGCAGGTACTGCCTGGACAGCAAGAATAGGAAATCCAGGTGAGGAACGAGTCCTAACTTCTCTCTTTCTATAGAAATAGGCACTTTAATAAGCCCCTCAAAAGGGGCCACTTGGATTCAGGCCACGAAAAGATTCAGACACCAAAACAGTTTTCTAAAATTACCATTTTTCAAATTGGCAGTGCTCATCTTTTTCTTTATTGCAGTATATTAATAGAGAAAGACTAACTAGTGATGATAATGGCTTATCTTTCCAGCAACAATACAGTACTCAACATATTACTCCCAACAGTCACTTTAATTCTTCATAGTGAGTGGCCTTAAAACCTGATCTCCTGCTATGCAAGAAAGTGCTTTACTGTCAAACTGCTTCCAGCCTACTTGTGAGGGCTTCCACACAAATGTCTATGGGATATTTTCTCTCCCTCTATTAAGTGAACCTGGTGCACAAATGTAGCAAAGGTGCATTTTTTCAAACTCTCCAAAATGGTTTTTGAGTCTTTTCCTTTCCACCAGATAGGTTCAGATCATAAGGGTGGGTTTCAAATTTTGTCACTCCTAGGTGTGTTGCAAAGATTCATGCTGATAAAGCATTTATACCATTGCTGCTTGAATTGCAAGATGAAGTAAATGTGCAGCCTGAGGCAGATCTGTGAATCTACACAAATGAAAATAATATAGCTCTATTTTTTTTAGCTTGTGAAAGGTTTAATATGTGTTAATAAATGTAAAACTCTTTTGTATGCTCAACTACAAAATTCCATAATTTATAGTAGGTTTTCTACTATATACTTTATTATCGCATATGTACAATGGGCTGGCTTTCAAGAACAGCCTTAAAAAGCACAAGCAACAGAGTAGTTCATCTGTGACTTTTATAATGCACCATAAATGTTTCAGAAGAATGGTCTGGCGAGGGACTTCTTGACTCATATTTTGTTCTGCAGGCTCTGAAAACAAAAAATGTGCATATATTTAACAATACACTATACAGCTTTTGGTCGAACTTTGGCTTAATTGAAATCAATGGCAAAATTCCCCTCTATTTACAATGAACATCGTGGTATAAAATAATTCCCTGCACCATTATTAATATGCTGTTCTTTCTTCCACTCCCTATATTCTTTAAATCTGAGTTTTATTTATATGCTGATATTCCTATAAATGCTAAGCTAAAGAGAAAGCCTATGTTCCCATATATATGACTTTCCTTTTGCATTTTTGTGCATGAGTCCTCTTTGATCTGTCCCTGAATTTAATAATGAAATTTGAGTCAATATCCCTCCCACTATATATAGCTCCTGCTACATCATGTTCTGTTACCTATCATCTGACAGTGTAATTCTTGAAATCTGGCCATTTAATTTGCTCCAAGAAAATGTATCATTTAAGAAGAGGCCATGTTCATTTGCCTAAGTGAACGCACATTTCTCTTCTCTAAGCAAGCGATGGTGAATGTGCAGCTTTCCATGCTGTGTGTGTGGGAATGTTTACAGAATCCTATCAGCAATAATAGCAGTTGGCAACAATATTAACTGTAATAGCAGCATTCACAGTTCAGTTTCTAAATATGCTACAATGCTGAATATGCTCATTTCCTTTCGGCATTACCCCTGCCTGCTACAGGGCTAAGTTTGTAGCCTCCCAGAATTTCAAATTCAGATTTCACCTTCCCCTGCCAGGGGACAGGAAATGAAACCTTCAGAAGCCCTGGATTTCTGTATGAATGGAGGGCATTGTAGACACGCCTCGTATTTCACTTCTTCGTGCTGACACCTGCAATGTCGGCTCTTTCCATCCCTGGGACGTGATGTACTAGTTCTGAAGACGATCGCAGTGCCAGCCTCTTAACTACACCGAAACAGTTTATTTTCTGCTTTTCCAATTTCCTAGAACCAAAGATTAATATTCCTATCAAATTACCTGATCTTTAGAAGAGTCAATAGGACTATTCCTAGGATGAGAACTATGCAGGAAGAATAGGCAATAATGTAGACTGTCTCACCTGGAGGACAAAACCAGAAAGCAGACATAAAAAAATTACATCTTTAATAATCACAATCAGGATTGAGATCTGAATACATACAAATGCAAGATAAATTGTAACCAAATTGAGTATCATTAAAAGTATCATAAAACTTCTTTTTCAATAGTAGTAACTATTCTTCCTTCACTAGTTGACGCAAAGTACCTTTTGGACTCCTCTTAGTAAATGCTAACTCCAAAAGCAATTTTTATGCATGGAACTGCTTTTTAGTGCTCCTGGGGAATTGCACGAGTTTTTAACTCTGATTTGCATTTTGGAATATTTTCTTGGCTAACTTTAAGGTGTTACTTTTATTCTGTTTATTATAAGAGATCTGGATCTTAATTATGTTCTAAATTCTCCTTTTCTTTTTGCTATATTACCATAATTGCAGTGTGCAGCAATACCTGATCAAACTCATGTAAAATGGGACCTGGCATTATGTTTCTGGGCCTTGTGCCTGCAGAATTTCCTTTCTTTTGGGCTTCTGACCAACAAATCACTTACACGCCTTCTGTTCTAAAATATCCCACTATTGAGGAAAAACTGGGAATTGTTTCAACTTCTATCTTGCAGAAAATGAGGGGAAATTGATTTTTCATGAGGGAATGCATCAGTTTTGACAAAATATTCTGAGGTAAATTTCTGTTCAGAATGCAGTAATAATCCAGAATCCGGGAATGGGGAAATGCAGTGATTTAGACTTCTTAATAACAAGATTCCAGTCCAGATCCACCAACATAAAGCATGAGACTTCTCTAATACTTCCTTGTGGCACTAGTTGTATTCTGTTTACACAATTAAATACATTTTAATTGTATTTAAAAACAGAAGCCCAAACTTAGGATGGCAAAATATAGCTTAGGATGGCAAAATATAGTTTATAGTTCCTAAGCTGTTCCACTTCATACTGATGTCTAAATAACCCCTATGGGAGATGTAGCCCCATCACTGGTCCTGCAAGAAGCAGATAAAAGAAACGAAAACAATGATAATTCCTGTTTACAGGATTAAAAACAAGGATAATCTCCTGTTAGGTAGAACATACACAGCATTTCAAAGAGCAAGCTACTGATTTAATGTAATGAATCTTGGAATGAAGGGAATCCATTTTGGTACAGTGACAAATAATTTCAAATTGTAATATTTAGGAAAATAATAATGTGAGTTTTTTGCACTTTCTGAATCTTGATTATACACTTATGTAGCTGTAAGGGCTACAGGATTTTATGATTATTTTTGAAATGCAATGAGAGATTTGTATATATTTAAGACAAATGGAAGCTTTTAAATCACTTTAAATAGCCACAGATATTAGGGAAAAAAATAAGCAGTAGCAATCTTGGATGGTCAAAAAATTGTTTCATTGTGACATTTTAAAGCAATTATTTTTTAAAAGTTGGAAATATTGTTGAATTTTGATCAAAAGAAATGCTCGAATAAAATGATCAAGTGGAAGCAGAATGTTTATTTTCACTTGTCATCTATATTCATTCAGTTGTCAAAACAAAAATAGTGCAATAGAACTGTAGAAATACAGATACGAAATTCTTGGTCCATCAAAAATCTTCTCCATGAAAACTATCAGAATACACATTTAAACTTCAGTATGACATAACAGTTTGCATCATCCCATTTAGATCACAGTATGCATGATACTGATCACCTAAATATGCATACACTTATATTTATTCATACCTACACACATATATATGCACACACACACACAGACATATATCTATGCACATATCTGTGCAGATATGTGCCAATATCTGTATCTCTCTATGCACAACTAGTGGAACTATGACATAGGCTTAAATTCCATTTGAAATAAATGAGAACACTAACTGTAATTAAGCACATTTGTAGGAGTGGTTCTGTAAACAACCTTACTGCTCATGCTGTGTCCTCAATCACAACTCACTAGAAAGCAGACAAATCCATCATTAAGAATTAAAAACACTATTATTACAATTGGAATGCTTTCATATTATCAGCAGAAATGATAAAAAAAAAAGTGTTCCCGCATGTTTATTTTGCTAATCTCCTAAGAAATAGCTGTTTCTGGTTTTATATTTATTAAGATTCTCTTCAACTAACTGAGATGCAGAAGTGCAAGTCTGGGTTCTTTGGCTTTAGGGAGAAAGGGGTATAAATATTTTGAGATGTTTTCAGCTCCATCTTCCAGAGCTGCCACAGCTCTGGTGACACAGACTATGGAAGTCCTATAGGGGCAGCACTATAACGCAGCTCTATAGGGTGTCTATAGGGCAGAACAGTGTGGCATGTAGCAAACATCTTGCACTTCCCAGGATGCTAAACACATAGGGACACGACAATAGGGGTAGGTACCACTGAGGCAGGAGTTGGTGCTCTCTATAGCAGACATACAGACATTTTTGTGGTAAAGTCTGGGGAAAGATAACTGGCTCAGCAAGTGGAAAAAATATTGGAATTATTTTCATCTCTAAATCTACCTGTTAATGTATACCTGCTGTGAATATTCATTGGGCAGATTAATTCCAGATGATGCTCAGAGGGCTCTTGGCTACCTGCAGGTTGTTTATTCTGTGTTTATAAAACAATGAGACTGACAATGTTTCATACTTTACAAATTAAAGTTGCCAGAGCTGAACTAATCTCAGTTCCCACAGCAGCTGGTATAATTATAGATAAACCCTGCCAATTACTTGTTTATCTAGATTTGCAGTACAGCAACATTTCACAATAGAAAATATCTGATAGCTCTACACTTAAAGAGGAAAATAAGATTAATTTCATCAGTTTTGGGTTAAGACCAATTTTATTTTATCTCACAAAAAGCAGATAATACTTCTGTATTCTCAGCTTCCTTATTCAGACAAAGAATACTTTAGATCTAAAGCTGTACGCTGATGAAAGTAAATGCTTATCTTCACACATGAATCATTTTTCAAATTAAAGTGTAGGCAGTAATCTTGTAAATGATGTGAATCTTTAAATCATGGGCATAATTTGCATAGGATAAAGTCAATACCAAGCTGAAAGTGCGTAACTAGGTAAATATTTTTCAGGTTTGGAGCGTTTTTGTAGGCTTTATCATTTTCTGTTGTTTTACAGACACAGAATTCCAGCCCTAGCTAAACCTGTGACAGAAGACTCATTAACTTCTGTAACATCAGAACTCTTCACATATCTCATACATGGGTTATAGTAATCTCCATGTGAATAATTTTCCTGGGACCTTCCTGAGTGTTCAAATGAGTGTAAATGCAATTATGATATTTGAAAAACCCTGGACTTCAAAACTATATTTAGGAGACTAAAGACTTTGATATATGACATAGAGCGTTTGAAGTTGCGAGGCATTAGGTTTTCTGCAGTAACATTTTGTGCCCACTCTTTCCCCTCTCTTACCAAAAAATGGAATAACTGGAGTCTTCATTATAGGTTCAAAGTGTGCCTCTGTGGATCAGTCAATCCACAGGAACTGGTTGCATCATGATGGTGTATTTGATCATCCGAATGGAATATCCCATATCCCAAATTATTGGGCTACCACATTCACACTAAAGTGCTTTTGGTTGCATCAAAAGCCAGAAAAATATTATTTCTTCTGAATAATGTTGTATTTTGTGTAAATATATAAATATGTATTTATTACTTAGTATGAATCTTTCTTTCACTTTAAGGTAATCCTTTTCAACATCATGGTTTCCAGTACCACTGAATAAAATATAAAAATCTTATTGTTTTTTCAGTTTTATAAGTTTGAAGAAATACAGACTTTCCTTCCTAGCATGGTCATCAGTTTGATTTTGGGAAAGAGAAACTTCCACAAAAGTCACTGTCTTCTGTCTTTCAAAGGCAAGCTGATAAAGGATCCTTCTGAAATTTTGATATAAGAACAAGGTATCTGCAAATTTCATCTCCTACATTTCAAGTTTGGCAAATATCTTAATGTACACAAAGGCCATGATTGCCCACTGAGCTGTTTGCCTCTGCAACCTGAGATACTGCTTGGGATTTAATTTTAGTAAAGAAAAATGTTTTGAAAAGATATTAATCACCGTTGCTGCTAGGATAATGCACATTTACTAGCATGTGAACATAAGACACTAGGCTATATTTTTGGCAATAAGATTTACAAAAATAATTGCAATGTGTTTTTTATCATCAGATATTCTGAATCAGATTCTTCTCCTTGACCTGGCTTCCTATGAGACATTTATAGCTAGAAGTCCCAGCTAGCGCACATGACAGCTCCAATAGGAGGAGTACTTTGTTGCAAGCTTAAGGCTGGTCAGCATTCTAGTTGTTTTTCTAAAGCCATCCAAAATTCTGTTGGATTTCAAGGACAGAATTTTGGAAAGTATTCAGACTTCAGTGGGAGGAGAATTAACTAGGAGCAGCCTGCTTTTTGCAAACATTTATCTGGCTTTCTGAGGAAAATGCATAATACATTTCAACCACTGAAAGGATATGCAGTTAATAGTAGTCAATGAGGTGAAACTCCTCGTACCTGACAGTTTCTTAGTTAAGAGTAGGATTTCTCTGCCTTAACATTAATTACTTAAAAATTAGAATAAAGTTCCAGATGGAGATTCAGCCCCCTTCCAGTAGTCAGCAAAGAGCAGGTGACTCTTCAAGGACGCTCTGGATACCAGCAAAGATAGCCTAAAATGGGATCAATCCTCCTCTGATAGTCCCTGAATTTCTTTGTTAACTGCATAGAGCACTCAGATGACATCATGGCTCCTGAGTAAATAATGTTACTGCTAAAGTTACTGATGGATGCTTAATTATATAGTCATGACTGTCTATTTTTATACTTCCCACTTTGGGGATAGCTGAAGGATAGAGATAACAGAATATCCTGTATTTTCTACTGTACACAGAGCTTGAATTGCTTTATCCACTGTAAAAGATGCTCAGTATGACCATTTTTGGGAACTAATTCATAGGATGCCCAGAGTGCTGTAATCCATTCCATGTAAAGGAGAACAGATCTTTGCATTATCTTTCCAGTGTTTTCATTCTGTAATGGGGTCCTTCAAAAGGAAATATATAATTAATATACTCCCAACTATGAGTTTTTTTATATTAATTCAATATCGTTTGGCTTTGTATTGTGTATGTTGTGTGTTGTATGTGCTTGAAAACAAAACTAGATGCAGCTATTCAGCTTGTGAGATAGCAGGATGTACAATGAAAGGCTTCTCTGCTGCATGAGAAGGTAATGCCAGATAAAGGGTGACACAATTCCCTTCTCAAGCCGCTTACTGGGGCTTCCTAATTTAGTAGTTGTAACCTCGATAGCACAAAACATCAAGGGAGCTAAGAGAGAAATAGGTGTGACAACAAAGTTAATCATTGATACTGCGCATTAAGAGTGCTGCTCTCTAATGACTATATGGACAATCAGGCTCTGCTAGGCTTAATAGCTTAATTTTCCCCAATTATAATATAGCGATTTTGAGCCATCCATTTCAAAACCACTTATCAGCAAAATTGGGTCAAACTCAAATTTAGTTTGCAGTTATATAAGCTAAGACAAACAGGTAGAAAGACTTGCCCACATGATGTTGAAAGGGGCAGCCGCAGATAGAGTTAGTTCACTTTCCTGAACTTATCTAAGGGCTCCAACCTTTAGTCTGCCCTGTCATACACAAGAGAAATTTTAAGGGTTCTTCTGTCAAATCATGAAGTGATTGGTTCTAACTCACCGTTAATTGGAGAATTCAGCTGTGCTCTGGAAAGCTTTTCCCCTGGTATTTCTGTATTTACCCAGTGGAAATCTCTTTTCTTAATCGGGATTTGACCTAGATATTGTAAAGAAAATACATATTCAAAATCTCATTTTAAAATGGTGACTTAGGCAAATATTCTTTCATCTTGTTTCGATAGAAATCACAGAATTTTACAAATGCAGCCTGTTAGAAGTGTTGTTTGCTGATAGGCAATGAACCAAATGAATGAGAGAATACAGGTTCTTTCCTTTTTTTAATCTCAGTTTCTTCTCTGTTTGAGTTTGTTTTATGAAAAAAAAAAGTCTTTTAAAGAAAAAATAATATCCCCATAAGAACTGATTACATTCTCTTATCACAAAAAAAAACAAAAACAAAAAACAACAAGTTTAGATGTAGACCCACGGAAAAAAAAATAAAAACAGAAGTCATAAGGAATGGATTCTAGTTTGAAGCAACTTCAAAAAGCTAATTCTCTTTTATAATTTCTTACTTATCAGTGACCATAATTTCATGAATGTATCTAAAAATATGTATCTCATAGTACAATGGTCCAATGAAGGGTCTACCTGAGCAGAAGAGTGTACAGAGTGGGAGGCTAAAATATTCGGGAACAAGCACAATGATTTACACAAACAGGAGCAACATGATAATTTTTTAATCCCTTGAGGAATGAAAAGAATAAGATGTCTGCACCTTGGAATAGCGTTAAATAGCCCTGGACTAAATCTGTTTGTATCACATTATTTCTATGACATTCAACAGTACAACCCAAAGTTATAATAGTTTGGAAACATAACATTTTAGTTTATTTCATCTGAATTTTTCCTTATTCCTCTCAAGCCACAGATCCTACCCTGGCAGTAGTTTACATGATGCTCCTTTCTCATTTAGCAGACAGATACTTGCAGTTCTTGCTTGTTACTGAGCATGTTGCAAGCTTTAATTTTGGAAGCTCCCAAGAATAAGTAGGTGCAACAAGGTAGTGCCGTGTAATGCTGAAAATGCTATTTACAGGAAGTGCCAGTCCTGAATTTACCGACTCAGAGAAACTTCAATGTTAAAAAGTCATCAGTCTTATAATGACCAACTTAATCACAATTCTTGTAGTTTAGTTGCATCCTGGCTGGACATTTAGGAAGAAAAAAAAAAGAAAAAAAAACCCAAAAAAACAGAAGCCAAATTCACAAATCACCACATAAATATTCAGTGAGGTCAACCCTATATTCAGCCAAGGTCTCAGAACCCCAGAGTATTTTTCTTTAACAGGCAGGAACTTCATAATGCCACAAGAGCAAGAAAATGTTTTTTTTCTTTGTTCCCAATTGCATTAAGAAAGTTTCCATCATTATCAACATTTTACCCTGAAACTGCTTCAGGGAATGGCAGCAGCTAATGAACAGTTATTTGATTATTATAATATGAGGGTCATCTTTTTGCCTTATAGGTAAATAATAACTAGTCTCATTACATGATCACTCATTTGAGTCATAAAATACTACCATAAAACAAACAAATAAATAATGCTCATTAGCAACACCACAGCTGGTACTGTCTCATAAAATTGGTTTGGTATCCCTATTTTAGGGAAGTTTATATTTAATTTATAAACTCATGCCAGAGTCTGAAATTTAGTACTGACTGTGTAAGCTTGAGGGCAATGTTTCAACAACTTAATTTTCATTTCTGGGTAGCCTTTGAATTCTAAGAGTGGCAAACACAAGTTAAGCAGTTATAAGTGACAACACCCTGGCTGCTAAAACTAAAAAAATATCTACTTAATTCAGTGAAATGTGTATAGAGAACTAGGATGTATTTTTAAATGTCAGACCTTAGGCTGGAATTTTGAAATAGTCATTACTGACTTTGCTTTTCCCTGAAATCATTATGAAAGGTTACTTTTCCCAAGCTAGGCTGAGAGTGTAGAAGTTGAATAATATAAGATATGAAAGACACCATATTAGCAAATAGCGTCCTCCAAAATGACTTATATAGCAAAGGATCTGACCTTAATGGATCTGAGTGTGGAACTGTGTGGATCTGGGAATTTGAGGAGATGGGGGTGCTTGGTCTTAGTCTGATTCTGGAGATGGGTGGAAGCTCAAGTGTTGCTGATGCAGCAGATGAACCTTCCAGCTTGATTTCACCCAAAAAGGATTTCACCCAAAAAGGATTGCCTGCCCAAGAATCACCCCGCAGTTTGGAGCTCAGTGCAGGAAATGGGGAGAAATTAAGAACTTGCTTCAAAAGCAAATTCCTGAACCACATTAAAAAATGAATAAATGCACCAATTTTGCCATTTGTTCCATTTAATAGTTCCCTAAGTAGGATTTGGCAGTGGCTTTTGTATTTAACAAAAACAAATAGATGGTTTAGCAGTTAAAAGGCTTGAATGGTTCTGAGAAAGCACAGTTGCTCTGGGTTAATCTCAGGTCTTTTCTGAGGATGAAAGCTTGAAATCTAAATTGTGAGAATAGTGTCTTAGAAATGCATTTAGCTGTTGACAGATGGTAGCTACATAAACATGAATTCAACATGAATGAAACTAAAAGTTATCAATAATATTCTGGACACAAGAAGTTTAAACTATTTACTATTAAATAGTGGACCTACAACATAGTGTACCACCATATGTAAAGCAAATAAGAAGTACATAAATTTTTATTGAAAAAGGGCAATTTATGCATTGTTATGAACATCTTGATTTTAATTACAAGCAAGATCTGCAAGATCTGTATTCAGAGGTTAAAGCCAGAAAAAAACATTTGTTTCAATTTAGTATTCTACCTCATTTCTGTAAAGAAGCTATCTGGTGACAGAAAACCATTAATTCTCCTCTTTTCCATTAGGTTCCCGACAGAACTGAATTGTTCTTGCAATGCCAGGTATTTTTCATCATTGATTAAATAATTTTCTAAACATACATTAGCTAAACTACAGAGTAAGGTGTACTAATACTTAGACTCCGACAAGAAAAGAAAAAATAACATAATTTACCATGTTACTTGTTAGAATACTGCACCAAAGCATGACATTTAGCCAAGGACAGAAATACTTGGAACTTTTCTAATCTACATAGGCCTCAGAAACTGTTCTTTTGTGGTCATTCCAACAAATCCATGCAATGAGTCATGTAAGCAGTTTTATTGACTTACTGCTAACATGAAGTATTTCCCAGCATCTGAGAAAAAACTGCACAAACAATTCATGTTTCAACTTGAATTAAAAGCTACAGGTTTAATTAATGGGGTTGCTGCTGAGAGAACCTGGTGTGAACAAGCATTTTAATAAGCCTATAAACCAATCCTTCCTTCAAGTGTTATGTATTACTCACGTAACTGGCTGAGGCAGGATTTGCTATGGAGCAGGCGCTGGAAGAGCTCGCACAAAGGCTGCTCCGAGGCAGGAGAGTGGTGGCAGGAACACTCCACACGTAGCACCGTGCCCCACGTGCCCACGTAGGCTGCTTGGCAAGCAGTGCTTGCAGAACATGGGAGGTCATCCTTGATTAAAGTTTCAAGACAAGCTTCATCACCATAGCATTTTTTTGTCACATGTCTCCAGCACTTGGAGCGAAAAGTTCTGTATTTTTTCCTGGTAGAAGAAATAGACCATGACATTTCAAAAGTATTGTGATTTCTCAGAAAAACAGTCAATCAATCAAACAAACAACAAATAATTCAATAATTGGAAAAAGAGAATTTCTCCAAAGATAACACTTAAACTTTAATAAGCACAATTATTTCATGGCAGCTGATCTAAATTCTGCTCCAATTTACCTTGATTGATTGCTGCGAAATTTCAAGATTATAATTGGAGGAAAACATGAGTTTTATTCAAAATGCTTTTGAGAAAAAGCAACTTCACTCCAAATCAGTGCCTGTGGAGATATTCCATGGTACAGTAAAAAACAGTGTGGATACTAGCAATCTCAGATACTCAGAAAAGAAATGTGAGTAAAGAAATAAAACTGATTACTGCAGTAAAAACAAAACAGGAGATTTCTCCACCTGTTGGGTAAGTTGTTTGGTAGTATGATAGGAAGAATGAGTATTTATTTGACATAATGTAATCTACATCCAGTGCTAAAAAAAAATAAAAGTGTGCTAAGAAGATGCAAAATGTCAAAAAATCTGGGTAAATTAGAACAACACTCAGCTACACACATTAGACTTAGAAATTAATTGATAATGGAGATGAATTACAGGAAGGATTAATTTCTTTTCTAGCTCAATAATTTCAGATGTTTTCATTTTATTTTCTCTTGGGGAAAAAGTTAGCCTTTGATATACTACATATGACAATAGAAAATATATATTAAAGGTTAACTGAAAAGAAATTCTGATTGGAAACTAATTTATCACTTATAATAAAATTTCAATGAGAATGGAAATGTATATTGCACAATAATATATTAATATACTTTTCCTATAATCAAAAAGATTAGTCTGTTAATTTAGTGCTGCAATTATGTAGCTGTTAAAAAGCGAGCCACTGAAAAATATGGATTGTTATGATGCAAGTTAGGACCTTATTTATGAGTATTTTAATTATTTAGCAAAGGGTCCAAGCAGATGCCACCTCTGTGTTAATGGAAACATCTTGGTTCAGCCCCTAATTTCTCAATATAGCTAGCCATAATTTACACAGTAATTTTTCTAATTATGTTCACTTACTGTCAATATCAGGAAACATTAATGCTACCAAAACATCTTATGAGGTAAAATTAATGTCTGATCCACATGGGATACAGTGATCACACTGAAAAATAAGTGAGGTAATTGGCCATCCACAAACGTTGATAATTAAGTAACACTATGTATGTTTTCTACAACCAAATAAAATATGAAACCTATGTTATTCTTCATATTGATGATCTATGCATGTGTCAGAGTAGAAAGAGAGTTTTTCACATGCCAGTCACTCTGAGTAGAAAAGATTAAATAGAAAATTTAACAAACAGTCCAAGCTGGATCCAGCAACAGTTGAATCCAGCCACAGGATCATACTCTTGGATGGGGCAGGTAATTATTTTAACCCAACAAACTTTGCCCAGTCTGCTGTATAATTTGTGTAAACTGCTAGAGGGCAAAGGTGCAGACTGGCAGGTGTTATCTGAGGAAAGTAGTAATGAAAATGCCTAAGCACATAGTTTGTCCAGCAAAAATGTGTTAAGAGTCATCAAACACAGGCAGAACAAAAGCTCATATTAAATTGCAGACCTTAGCTCAAAGAGAATCTTTTAATTTTACTTAGAAAATTACCACAGTTGATACAGGAAGTTACGGCAGACATGCAGGTGAAATTGCCATTTTGCTGTCACTTTTCAGATGAGAACATAATGTCTAATGTCTGTGCTAAGTGACAGATAACCTAGCTCTCTGACTCTTAAAATCTAGCAAGTTAAACTGATAAAATCTAAGTATGTTTAGTTGGAAAACAAGTTCATGTAAACATTCAGTGTTTCTTTCAGTGCTTTCTGGAAGCTCCTGGGCCACAAGGTCAATCCAACTTCTCTAAGTTTTCCTTTGGAGTTGGCCATCCAACTGTTGCTTTAACTGGCATTGGGGGGATATGTGTGCAAAAAACAGATGTGTGAATGAAAAACTGAACATGTGTGATTATCTTCATGCTGTTAATAACATCTGGATTCTATTAATAACAAAGGCATAATGAATAAGCGGGAGTATCAGTTGTGATCTGCCTCCTCTAGACTTCGTCACCTACCAGAGGAAGAAGAATTTACAACAAAGCTTTTTTAGGATTTTAGAACATACTTTGGAAATCTGAATAGTCTAGAGCATTGATACGAGGTGATTACCAGGTTGAAAAATGGCAACATTAAGCACTATGATTTACTTAGAACTCCAGGGCTCCAGGATTCTCAGTTAACTGGAATGTCAGGACTGAAGTGTAAAAACTGACAAGCCTTCTATCACTTTCATCCGTAAAACATGTTTTTGCACATCAGGTACAAATAATAATACAGCATAGATGCAGTACATAAATGTTCTGCTATAGATGAGAATTATGGCATATACACATATATAATTATTCAGTCAAACCATTTTTCTCATGCATATGACATGGCAGAATGTAGGAAAAATAAACTTTGTTCTACCTACCTGCACCAGTCATTCTCCTCACAGATGTGAACTACATTTAGACATGAGGGAGTAGGAACTGCAGTCACTGCACAGGGCTTGCCATGAAGAAGTTCTTTAGCTCTGTGGCAAGATTCATCAGGCTGGATACAATCACAAAAGGTCATAGTATGGGCAATCTCAAAAGGCATGTTTTGATAGAAGAACCTTATGGCTGCTTGACATTCTTTCATGTTGCATTTTCTATTTATTGAGCAACCTTTTAGATACAGGGACAACTGTTTGTTACATACTTCATCTTCAACACATTCTTTGTTCACATCCAAACAGGTTCTGTTTGCTCTGTGTTCTAAAAAGAATAATGATTTTTAAAATGTAGTCATAAGGGAACCTATCTCAAATGCTGACAGACAGTTGTTTTGCCTTCAATATCCCTATTAAAGACAAGTTTGACTCCCCAAACTCTGATTCACCTTTACCAGCATTTCATCTTTAAAGACCATTGCACGTTCTTCAAAATTATCCAGCCTTTGGGCCTCATAAATCACCCTGCTGCAGATTTCTGTCCTTGACATGTAAAAGGCGAGCAGGAAGTGAAAAGTGGCAGAAGAAATATCCTTTCTTGTAATGGTTTCTAGAATGCTCACAAATACTTTAAACTGCTGAAATCTCTAAATTCAATTCTAAATTATTATTCATGGTAACTAATGAAGAAGATTACATAAATGTCATTACTGCATTCTTAAAGCTAGCTCTGGTGCTTCTATGCAAAAAATCTTCCAGAAAGACCTAGGTAATTTGAACCTTAAGCAGTGTAGAGGTTTGCCTTTGTAAATCTACCAGGATCATGATCAACCTATCAGTTCTGATGTTCTTAAATAGGCAGAAATTTACCTGAAAATATTTTGAAATCTATTGGCAAACTGCTCTTTATTGATCTAAATTAAAACTAGTCACTTTAATCTGGTCAGAAATAGATTGCTCATTATCTTAAAACAAAGCTAACCAGTTATTAGGATTTATAAATAAATTCTGAATTACCTTGCTTGGAGAGGGTAGATAAATTCCATTGTAATTTTGCTTCCATAGCAGCATCATCTAGAACAAAAAGATATGGGTATTGGCATAAGCAGCAATGATAATGATAATATCTTATCTTACTTCTGAACTTCTAAATACTGTCTCTCATGCTAGAATTGAGTCAGTTGTAGAAATAAAAAGAATAAAACAAGTTAACAAGGATCAGCTTGTTCACAAACTATAAATTGTTTTTTCATATGCTCATAGATTTTGAGACGAGTGCGTACAACTTCCTAGTAGTTCTCAAAAACATTCTTTACATAATTATCCTTTTCCACAAACATGTGGATTGTACTGTAAGTATGAAGGACATCAGAACCCTGGAATCACACTAACCTTTGTCAGTGTCCTGACTTTCCTCCTCATCATCATTGTGCTTACTGTCTTCTTCTTCACTATATGCTCGATTCTCTTGAGAATACTTTAAACAAGGGTTGTTAAATATTCCCTTCCATATTTTAACACATCTCTTTTGAAGTGGCTCTGAGCACTTGCATTTTCCCAGCACTGTTTTCCTCAGCTCTTCCCATGCTGACAGGCACTGCTGCATGTCCATCCGGAGCCGGCATCTCCCCACTACTGCCTGGCACGCATGCTGGAAGTTCTTGTAGGCTGCAAAACAGGAAGGGTCCTCTCTGCAGCTTTGCTTTGCAACACCACAGTCATTCTCCAATACGCCGGAGTGTGTTTGGTCTTTGGAATTTTTATGTTGCCTGAAATTCAGTTCAGTATCGTATCTTGAAGAAGTATCCAAATATTCTGTACAATTAGGCATAAAGAGAGATAAGTGACTAAATGTCCTGGTCAGCTTGAAACAAATTTAGGACAGAATAATTGTCTTAATGCAAAAAATTAGTTAAATAGCTGTGACTATTCCATGATTAAATTCAGTGTTATGCCCATACATAATCATTTCAGATTCTTGCACAGTAATGCATCTTTCTCATGCTTTGTGCCCTAGTGTCTGCATCATGGAGTCTAGTTTAGCAGTTCAGCTCCTAACCATAAAATGAGACACCCTCACTGAAATTACTGCGTAAGAGATTCATCTCACACAATTTCAGCCACCTACAAATTGGACATATAATGTCCTATCTTCTAGATTCACTCTATAATCTACAAGGAGAAAAGGCAATTGCAGGGAATGGTTCATTACATAAAAAAGTGTTCAATATGGACAGGGAGAATGACTTCTGAAAGTATGTACCAGCCCTAAAAGCTATGAAATGTTCTTCATTTATAGGCAAACCCAGTAATGGTGTGATTTATTCAATATTTTTGCTATACTGGTAAGAAATTCAATCATGTTTAATCAACAAAAATACAAAATTACTTCCATTGCTAGAAGCAAAAGCAATTGATTTGATGACATTGATATCAGGCTTAAGATACCCACTCTTCTTGTCTGGGGCAAAGAGTTTCAGAATGGGATGCTCTTATTTCCTTTGCAATAAAGCCATATATTTTACTGCTTGATGACATATGCTGCCTGATGCCTATATGGAAGGATGACTCAGAGTGGAGAAGCAGCCTCTGTGCTCACTTTCCAGATACTCATTCACTGTCTGATGTTACCTCTCGTGTCAGATTCTTTAATCATTGTACAAGAAGACACTGAATCAGAAACTAAAAGCCTTTCTGAGTAGTTATTTGTAGAAATAAGCTTTCTCAGGAAAAAAAGTTCTCATAATTAAGTAATAATACAAAAGGAGTTCTGGGCCCACTGACTTTAATGGAATTTTAAAAAAAGGATCGTATTTTAGGTAATAACTACATCTATATAAAAAGACAGTAATAGTATTTCCCACATCCATTAACCTCTAGTAGATCTGGTAGATATGCTCCTATAACACAGTGCAACACAGTTACAGAGATGAACAGCCCCACTTACAGTCTCATTAACAAGGTGGCTGAATGTGCCTGTCTCTGTACACAGCACATACTCAGAGATGCCTAAGTTCTCTTGAGCAAGTGGCCCTTATCACACACATTTTCACTGCTGCATTCCAAGAGCAAGAGCTTTGCAAACCATTTAAATTTATCACATAGCTTCTCTTTTTCTATTATTTAATTTTAAAACAAATATGAAATTTTCTTTGTATATTGGAATGCCAATGTCATAGAATAGACAAAAAGAAAAAAAAAAAGCATTTCCAGGAAATTATCAGGTTTGGGAAATATGTAGACCAACAAGACCAGTTAAAATGAGAGTTTAGAAGTTCTATTTTCTTTGATTCTGAATAATTAAAATGACATCTTTAATTATTTACCTTTATTAATGCCACATTTTTTCTCAAACAGTGTTGTGATGCTGCATAAACCATCTGTGGTGCAGACACAGTTTTTTAATACTGGATATTTGTCAGCCAGCATCTGGATTATTGCGTTACAGCCAACGGCATCTTCAGCCTTGCATTTATTACCTAGAACTCACAATTAAAAATATAATAATATTTATGGATGCCTAGGGAATGAAGTTACATAAAACAATTCAATTTAATCACAAAAATAATATGCTTTTCAGGAAAAGATGTTTTGAACTTTAACTGAAAATGTGTCATAATTCACAATTTCAAAATAATATTCAGTCTGATGTAATAAAGATATGGATATAATATTCAAGCTGATCCCTTACCAGAATGGCTGTCCCAGTTTGGATACCTAAAATACATAAAACCTTAAAATAATTACTTTTTTCAGGAATTCAACAGGATTAATGTGCTTTTGGCTTTTAAGTGAGTTTTTTAAGGGTCTGTATCCACAAGGGTCTGTAGTGAGATAAACCAGGATAACCTGTTGTGTTGAATCTCACCAAATAGAAATATTCTTTTCTAGAGAAGTGAGGTACAGAGATCAAGCTGAAAAATAACAGGGCAGTTAACTTGGAACATTAACAGGAAAAATGTAGAGCCTTAGTTTGCCACTCCAGCTTCAAGCAAGCTGCTTGCCTGTGCACTCCGTGGCAGAGACGCTCATGCAGAATTTTATGAACAGAAAAAAAAAAGAAAATATGCTATTTGTGGTGCAAACAGATAAATTGATCAATCTTGTACTTTAAGGACTAGATAGTTTTAGAAGTATTTTAAGTAATTTATTATCATTTAAGTAGTTGTTATTTTCTACCTCATCAAAACAGGTATACAGCTCCCCAGATCCATCCATTTCTTTCTTTGAATCATGAATATTAACTATGTTAAAATACTTGTACTATTTACTAAATACTATGTTTAAATACCTGTATAGGACTATACGGATCAGAAAATTCATGTTGTTCACAAGGCAGCATGAGAAGCTGTTTTAATCATTAAATGTGTATATTCCTATTTCTGCCTCATCAAAATAATGCTTGGCTGCACTGCTTTTCAGGCAACCAGTGTGAAGCAGCAGAGATGATGAGCTCTAGTGAAACTCAAATGTATAAGCCCTGTGTCATCACTGCCATCATGAAAGTTATAAGCTGTGTGTCATCATGATGCTTTTATGTGACCTGCCACTGACAGGCTGTTATTATCATTTATGCAATACTGACATGAATAGCAGTAGAAGGCAGTCTGGGCAAAGGTCTGCAAGAGAAAGCAGTGCGTTTTGCCTATGCCTGAAGGAATGAAGATTTGTTATACTCATGGGCATGTCTCCAGTCCACCACCCCAAAATCCATTTTCAATCAGTATCCAGTTGTTGTTAGTAGCTAAGGAGCATTGGGTTGTATTAAAAAGGGGAGTCACTACAAGGAGTTCCACAGCCCAGGAAGAATTACAGCTCCTAGCCTCTGCTCCCACTTCACATCTTCTAGCAGTAACAGGAGGAGGTCGTGATGCCTGGACTTTCTTGTCCTCTCTCCAATCCCACCTCTAAACTGTCATATGCATCTCTAGAAAAGATTAACGATCCTGACCTTAGCCCTCATATTTCTTTTCCCTCCAGTAGCCAGGGAGATCAGGAAGTCTAATAGGAGGTACTGAAGATCACAGACATAGGAGACTCCCTTATGTTAAAAACAGATTTGAAAGGCTCTCATGACAAACTATGGGAACTGAAGAGTCCATGGATACAGGTGGCTGGATATTCTCCCTTACATTTTACCAAAAGAATTAGGGATAATGAATTAATTTCAGGAGAGAACTTTGGAGGGAGGACTTCCAGGGGTGGAAAGAAGAAATAACCCAGAAAGCGATAGCATAAAATGTTATCTCATGGTTTCAGGACATGTAATCTCATGGGTTTCAGGACATGTGAAGGGTAGAAGAGTGTAGAAGTGACAGAAAAAGAAACAGATCCTAGTATCTTTTACTGTCCAGTCCTACTTCACTCACTCACCTTTATGGCACTAATATTTTGCATTCAAGAGTCAGTTATGCTGCCAGTGTTCAGAATGCCCTTATAAACTGTGAACATGCTATGCCAAATTACAGCATGTGACAGTCAAGGGTTGAGACATGATGGTTGTGGGGCTATGAACATTCAAAGGGCATGGACAGGATCAGGAAGCACAGCAGATTTATAGAGTCCCCTTGCCTGGCCTCTTAAAACCAATGTGGAAATAACCTATTATCTGTATTGGTCTGTTTGTACACTATGTTGATTCAGCTGTGATCAACAGCAGAAAATATTTTATTGCTGGTTTTCAATTATTGTTGCTTTATCATAGATTAGTTCTAGGTAATATATTTTAGCTCATGTATATGCTACCAAGGCATTTATGAAAAATACCCTGTGACTTAATGCTTGGCAGTCATTATTCATAATTTAATTTATTTGTATGTATGTAATTTGTACACATATGATCACAGATGCAGATGCAGAACAGAGTAGATGCTTACACTTCCAGGGTGATTCCCATAAAGTGACACAAAGTTGATGAAAGGACTGGAGCATCGGAAACATGAGGGGAGACTGAGAGATTTGGGAAGGTCCTATCCATGTGAATAAATATCTGGTGGGGGAGAGTAGAGAAAGAGGAGCCAGATTTCCTCAGTGTTGTCCAGTGACAGGACAAGGGGCAATGAGCACAAACGGAAATTAAAAGAAGTTTTAAACATGAGAAAATACTTTTTTACCATGAGGATGATTGAACTCTGGAACAAATTTTCCCCAGAGATATGTTGGAGTCTCTATCCTCAAAAATATTCAAAACCCAAATGGACATAGTCTTGGATCATCTGCTCTAGTCAACACTTCTGTGAGCAGGAAGGTAGCACTAAGAATCTCCAGATGCCTAAATAGCAAAAACAACCCTCAAATCAAGCTTAAAATCCTTCATTATGTAATGCTGGAAATTAGACTGCTGAATTCATTTTCAGAATGAAATATTTTGATTTTGTCAAGATTAAATATTTCAGCCTTTTCCACCCCGACCCGGAAGATATTTCACTATATTATGGCACAGAAAGGGATGCAGAGGAAGGCCTTGGAAAACCACAAATTGAAATTCAGAAAAAGTTGCTGAGTGTGCTGGTAAACAGTTTGCCTGAGAAAAGAAACAAGGTGCTCCAATTAGTGTCCCCAGACCTGTTTTGAAGAACAAAAGACAGAAGTCATCATAATACATAAACTCCACACTGAGGTTGCAACCTGAGGGAATGAGCTATGGAATTTTTGCCATTGAGTAAAAGAAAAACTGTAATCCATACTTAGCTTTCTTCAAAGAACATATTAAAAGGAATATTAGCCCTTTATTTTGCTATGAACCTATAAGCTGAAGTTACACCTTTAGGGTGTCTCAGCTCATACATGAAGTCTAAAGTCTGTACATACATCTTGTACATGTAGAGTACTCTTCACTGATGGTATAACTTTATTCTTATTAATAATATTTTTCTGTTTCTTTTCTAGTGGTTTTCTGAGAAATATTATCATCTCTCTGACTGGAGTTCATAGCTTCTGGATCCATGGCACACACTAACTATATTTATAATAGATTTTTCCAGACATAAGAGAATATCTAACTGTCCTGCAATGCTGGATAATCTTTGCCAAAATCTACTATCCTAAGGAAATATGCAGAAACAGAAAGTAGTCAAACAGTTGAAACAAATAATTTATTTTCAGATTTCTCTGACCCAGTAATTAAGCACACAGAGAGCATGTGAAAGAAGTGGAGTATTATAACCAGACACACAAATGAAAGAGGTCAATGCAACAAAACCAAAAGGGAATCGACATCACTCATCATGTTTTGTTGCTTCTCTTCGTGACAGCCCATTAGGCCACACAGCCCTAATGCTAATGTCTTTGTGCAGAATGTGAGAGATGCAGGATTAACTTTTTCCTGTGATGTGGAAAAGAGGGTTGTATCATTCCGATTTCATATTTAGGTGAGTGTCTTGACCTTAAAAGTACTGCATATTGCAGTACTAATCTTTCAATACCAACTATATCTTTTGGAACTGGTCTAACTAAATATTTTATATAAAATATTTAAAGACTTGGTAGCACATGACCTGAAAACTAGTTCCTTTGAGGACTGTCAAAATCATTAGAATATAGTGTTTTTTTACTTACTCTCAATGTTTTTAAGTGCTTTCAGACATTCTATGAAAAATATGTATGTATCCAGACACTAAGAAGGAATACACAGAGAAATTTTTGCTGTATTTTAAGTGACCTAGGAGATTTGCATTCAAACCACTGCAACTAATCCACAAGACAAATAATGTTAGCCATTTCACACTGGTTTGTGTTATTGTAGATGAGCTACTGAGCAGGGAGTCAGGTAGTATCTTTTCCTGACTGGGTTTTCCATCCAGATCAAATGTGGGGCTTGATCCAGAGGTAAAAAGTCAGATAGCTCATTTTATGAACTCTGCTGCATCTGGGAACAGATTATAGCATCAGGACATGGATGGTTTTGTCCGAGCAGTGCCTATATAAAGAGAAGGGAGGTTTCCAGGGACACTTATATAGTTCTCCATAAAATGTAGATACCTCACTGATTCTCAGTGGTTGCAAATCTACATTTTGAAATTAAGTTGCTAGAAGCGGTAGTAGTGTGTCCAAATCCCTTTGGCTATGTTTATGAATAAGGTCTAGGCTAGGATGGTGGTAGGTGGCTCTTTTTATACTGCTGCATTTCTGAATGGTACCTAGTTTGGGCTGATCAAACTAGCACTCTCCGGGTATTGCTGCAAGAGGGTAACGTGGACCTGCTGTCATTCCCAGAAAAGAGTTTTGTTCAGTTAGCTTGGAGCTAGGAAAGTTCAGCAGTAAGTGCTAGAGATGGTGACTAATACCCAAGAAATTTTAAGTAGTGAGTTCAAGAAGACCATAGACTGTTGGGAAAAATAGCATTTCTATCTGATTACATTAGGGATTAAAATGAGCTTCAGGCCAAACCAATAATACCTAGACTTCTTTACTAGCATAACCATGAAAAGATGGAGACTGATTTTATGCTTTCATTATTTTAAGAATCTATTTAACCACTGAAGGAGGATTAATAATATTAATAATTTGCAATTTATTGTACCAATATTCCCTGGATATAGATCACTTTGACATGTAGGTACTACTCACTGAACAAATACAACTTTCCAGGCAACAACTTCCTTTGAGGCATGCTTTATTTAATTTGTTTCTTATTATAATGCTGTTTTTAAAAATTATTATACGTAACTACTACATTGCCTTGGGAATGATACAAAATCAGCTGCTCTTCTGCTCTTCTATTTTTGGTGGTGATGGTGGAGGATTTTTCCTTTTTTTTTTTTTGGACAAGGACAGGATTTCCTAGTTCATAACATAAATAAATGCTAGTTTGTGATAACAGCAGGATCTCCACGCAGCACAATTTCCACTGAATTTGGATTTTTACTTCAGTTACATTCCAGGAATGCATTTTATTGCACTAAAGATTGGATATTACGACTCCTACATCAGCTGCAGTCAAGAATTTCAGGAGGTGGTTGGCTGTCTGCAGCTGTCATTTGCACTTTGAAATCCCCCTGACTTCCTTCAATCACCCTAGCAATATAATGATACACCATGAATATGCAAACGTTCATCAACTCAAGATAATTCCATGTGCACTGTAAATAATTACCTGAAGTATTGCAGACATCTTCCACAATGTTCCAAACACTCTCACATCCATTTGCAACATCTATACACTGTTCCCCCAAATGCTCACAGGCAGCAGATACACTTCTGAAGTATATGAGCAACACTGTAAAAACAGAATAGGATTATATAATAAAGTAGATATTGTACTTATCTTTTGCAGTTATGTTTGAATTATAGCATTATAATTTACTGCAACTCACCCATAATTTTAGAAAAGCTAGTGACTCACTTTCTAATAACAAAAAACTTTAAACTTTCCTCTCATCTGCTAATCTACTGTTTAACTTTTAAATGTGCAAAGTTACAGCGTTGCAAAATCATGTCAGTTGATGAACATGTCATAGCTATATATGACATCACTCCATAGATATATAAAAATTGCTGCTATTATGAGATTCATAATAAATTATGAAAAAGAAGACTAAGTAAAAAATTCAGAGGAAAATTTAAATCAGTACCGCTTCAGTCTTATCAGTACAAAATTAGATTGCTTTGCTAAAGAAAGAGAAATCAGTTTGTATTTAGCTCTTTCATGAACATGATAACACATCTTCTAATTCGATAATCAGATATCTTAATTTTCTGTAAAATTAATTTTCTGACATTGTTTTCAGGCCTCATCAGACTAGCTGTCAAACACCTGCTGGGAGTAATTTTTTTGGATATTGAAGGACATTCTGTATCTCCTAGATCTGTGTTCATTGTGTGATCTTTAGACAAGTCTATGTGGAATCTAAAGAACTTTCAGCATTATTTAAATCCTTAAGCATCATTTGCAAAGGGCATGAAATATTCTGTGTGGACTCTCTGTGTCCATGTCCTGTCCAGAACATGTAGATGAAATGAAATGAAATGTAGATATTTGATATGGCTCTTAATAAAGTATAGCAGCTGTGACTGTAGAGATAATGTCATCCCTTCTGGAAACGGGGCTTTCCTGTGACCGTGCCACTGTGGGGAACACTCTCTGGAGACATATTGACAAAGTTGCAATGACATTTAGTAATTTATAGCTGATGGGTGCAGTAACTTCTAGTGTGCCTCAGAGATCTGTGGGAGTCACACAGGCTTGCCATAAGATGATGAAGCTGGGGCTATTCCTTTCCCAAATGTGCATATTCCTCCCAGCTAGAAGATCCAAGAAGAGCTGGTTGTGAGATCAGTCACCTCCAACTGAGCTGCTCTTTTAGCCTTTAGCTTGGAGAGTGATCGGTAACAGCAGCTCCTGTCACTAGGTACTGAGGGACATCTGAGTGGTCTTATCCTATCTTATATATAGGATAGCTATATCCTATAGCTTCAGATCCCTGTGACCAAATGCCACTCGTGAGACTATCCACATATTCTAATTGTGAAGCTATTTGCTGCTTATCTAGATAATACTTTTTGGTCAGAAAGCATTTTCCATATACCTTTCAGGTGAGAGAGACACTGCAAGGCTATAAAGTTACAAACTTCAGAATCTAGGTGCAGAATTTACATATTTTGCAGCTATTAACGTAGATCTAGGTCTCTGACTGGAGTCCACAGCAGGAAGACACTGTGTAACTTCCTCCCATTAAGACTTTTTTTTCCAGAATCAGTGACTGAAAACGAATAGTTCAAAGGACTGATTGAGCAACTCATTAGCAGCTCCTACTCCTTGATAAAAAAAAGAGACATCTTTGCAAAGCAGAGAGAGAGTTAAGTAATAAAATATATGAGTGATTTTTTTCAGGTGAAGAAAGGGGCACATCTAATGGCATATTGTAGCTAGGTTTTTGGCTTTCTCAGTAATACACAATGGCCTACAGTGGCAAGTTTACATACAGGAGACTAGCCTGTAACTTCAGAATCCACATCATTGTTGCATTACTTGTTCAATTATTTAAGCTGATAATTCTAGTAATTCTAGTTATGCTTTTTAGTGTTTTAAGTACTCAGGAATTGCATCTTACTTTAGAAAGTTTATGAGATCTAAGAGTTTCTTTACAAACAGAAAGTAATTTACAGGAGATTCTATCTAATCTGAAAAAAAAACGTAAGTTTAGATTTCTATAGGCATCTATATGTCTTAAAGGTGTCTTCACACCTACTGGATAGGCTTCTAAATGGATAGATTTCAAAATCTGAACAATTTAGTGTCTAAAACTAAATGTAAAAGAAAAGGGACATAGTAATATCTTCATTTTCACATGGGAAACTGAGGCACAGGGGAATTGTAGTATCTCTCTCAAGACCATAGATTTATTATCCAGCAGATAGTAATAGATAATAAGAAACTCAGATTTCCCAAGATGTGGTTTCTTATCTAGACCCAAGAGCAGCAAGATAACCAGCTTCAAGGGAAAAAGTAAACTACAGTTGTATATTTAGGGGTGCAGATATGCCAAAGGTTAATTCTAATGGATACGAATGGTTTTAACTGCAGAAAAGGAAGTTAGAGTAGTTAAGAAGTAGTACATATAGAAAAAGCAAGAAGGGGAAATGGAAGTTAAAGAAATAACTAAAGAGCTGTTTATACCTGGGAATGTATTTTTCATTGTAATGTCTTCTATCAACTCCCATGACTGCATTTTCCCTCTTTTTTTTCCCCCTTTTTTTTCAATTTCCAAGTGTATCAACCACCTTTCCTGAAGCCCTGCAGCATCCAGCGCTTCCCTCCTCACAGAGGGAAACACAAGCTGCTGTTTATTTACCTGAGACCTTTCCACGTCTCCCAACTTTTTGCGGGTGCCGGCGCTACCGCCCTGGCTCCCCTGCCCTGCTCCTCGCCCAGGTGGCTCCAAGGGGCCGCGCGTGGGGATCTGGAGCGCGCGGCAGGCGGGATGCACCCGAGGAGCGGGCTGCAGGCCCGGGTCCGACGGGGACGCGGGCAGAGCGGCACTTACTTGGCCCAAGGAGCGCGGTGCGGCCCGCGGTGCGCGCAGAGCGGCACTTACCGAGCCCTAGGAGCGTGATGTGGAGTCGCGATGCGCGCAGCGCTCGGGACTTACCGAGCCCGAGCAGCGCGGCCATGGCCCGCGGCAGCTCCGCGCGACACGAGCGGGTGGCTCCGCGCCGCCCCTTCAGCACCGCGGCGCGGACAGCGCCCGCCCGGCCCGGCCCCGCTCCCTTTAACGCGGTTTAATATGGCCCCCGTTTAACACGCGGGGGAGAGGGGAGCCTTAGGGCCCGCCGAATGGCAAACAAATAAACCGCCCGTGTGTTGGTCCCCTCTGGCGTGGGGAGCCGCGCTCACCGTTTGCCACGAAAGAGTCAGCAACTGGCGGGGCTCTTTAATAAAAAGACAAACAAACCATAAACCATGCAAACAATGACATGTCAGCCTGGACTGTCTCCCTGAAGATAAATGAGGGAAATGAGAACAGTGGGTGATATTCCCCTTTTCCAGTTTCTCTGCGTTCTTTGCAAGGAAAAGGTTAAGAGATGTGGACATATATGCACAGCTGCCTATTTCCCTTTGGCTACTGAAGAGCCCTCAGGCAGCGAAGCTGCTTGACAGTTCAGGCAGTGAACATGGTGGTGGTGTCCCTTAACACACACAGACCTGACCAAAGCATGGGCAGAAAGTATGGATCATAACAATATTAAAGTTGCTATAAGGGTTCAGCTTTTGCTATAAGAATTCAGCTCTTATAGCAACTATCCTCTTTCACAAAGCATGTATGTAGGGGAAAATGTAAGACAAATATAAAGTGAGGATTCCCTGACTCCTCATTTGCCACTCAGGAACTTCTTGAGCAGGAGGAGCGTCCCATGGCACCCTCTCCCACAGGAGAAGCAGCTCCCACAAGTGAAGCAGCAGCCGTGAACCCAAGCAAATGTTTAGCATCCACACTGACAAGTAGTGCCCATGTAGGAACACCTTGTTCTGAATGTGTGACCTGTTTGATTCTTTGGATCCCCTCTAAATCTTGCACTGAAAGAAGTAAACAGTAGGTGCTCACTTCTCTTTACGCTCCTGAGTCCTGGTTTGGCATGTTGCTTATCCCTTACAGAGTATTTTTGATTGGACTTGGTCCTTGAATCCTAAGATTAAAAAACATTAGAAAGCTTTTTGACTATCTAGTAGGGATACAGATGTACTGAGCGAAATTCTGTCCCTGTTGTCATGACAGAACTTGAATGAAGTTAAGATTTTGCCTATTCTTTTTTTTTTTGGCTAAGGAAAACCTGGTCTTACATTTAATTTCTTCATTCTTAATTTAGATTTTATCTTAGATGATTTATTATATATTTTATTTAAGCTTTCATTTTCAACATGTTGAAAGATTGTTATTCACTGAAAACATATTAATTAAAATAAAGTACCATTTCATCCAATAAATCAAACACACAATAAAAAAAATTACAGTAAGATGAAAGGAGTAGCTGAGTATCATTTCAGCTGGGAGATAAAGTTAGGTTGGATGGCTAAAGGTATATTTTGCTTAATTCCACTGTAATGTGCAGCAATATATTGTGATAAAACATGACTAAGAAATATGCATTAATTAGATGCTTCTTTTAGATGGTTAAGAAGGTAAGAGTAAGGAGGTTTTTAGAGTCCTGTTCATACTGGTGGCAGGATTGGCTATACATCAAAATAGTCACATTAGCCAAGTTTTGTAAAGTAGATCAGACACCTCCGCTTCAGACACCTCCCCTTCCAGCTGCATTTAAACTTAATTTGAAAAATGATCTTTTTTCCCCATCTGACCAAAATTTATTTAAGATGCTTAACTTTCTCCCACCAGCAAAAAGTAATGAACTCAAAGTCTCCGTTTTGTCTTAGATTCATTTTGATCTGCATTATTATTACTATTCTGTTCTACAACATCTTTACATAAAAATTTCCTGTGATCACTTTCATTCAAAAATAAATGCATCTGAATATTATTTTAAATGTATCCAAATATTTGGATCTTTTTGGAGTAAAGGACAGCAGAAGTGCTGAAAAATGATCCTTAATTAGCACACAGGTAAATGACAGATTTTTGCATCCATGGTAGGATTTTTTTTCCCAATAAAATGGTATTTGAAAATGTGCTAGGGAAGAACACATAAAAATAAAGAAAAGAAAAAAGAAAGTTCATTGTGTTTAAATGGAATTTCCTGTATTCAAATGTCTTTGGGTTGTCACTGGGCACTGCTGGGAAGAGTCTGACTCTGTTTACACCTCAGCAGTGTATTGTAAAGTTTACTAGCAAGAACCAAGAAGCTTCTGAATTCACCTGCTTTAAAGAAAGGTTTTTACTATTACAAGAAAGTATGTGGATACCACCGCAACAGATGCCCCAAAAATTTTTAATAAAAAGTCATTCCAAAGTCTAGTAGGACTAGCTCTTTCTAGATCAAACTATTGTTATCTACTTTCCATAGCATCTGACATGCATTTTATCTGAGCTTGATATGGTTCCCTTCTGGTCTTATGACAGAGCCACTATTTTGAGGAACATATGTGGGATTTTTTTTTTCTTTCTTTTTTTATTTCACAAGAAAACTGCCTGAAATAAGGGATTCCACTGTGGATTAGTGTGTTGCTGCTATGGAACCGAAGGCACATGTGTCTGCTGCATGTGTTGCATGCTGTCTATAATCAAGCATGTGAGATTATTTAAGGTATACAATGTTTTGGGGTACTGGTAGAAAACTAATACTACAGGTAGCTCAGCTTGGTACAGCATCATTTATCCTGAATTTTGGAATCTTTTATATTTTTTTGGGGGGAACATTCTCTGGAGTGAAATATCAGCCAGATCATGTTCTTGCTTTATCTTGGAAAGAAGTTAACTGAAGACTTCTGAATGTCAGCCCAGAAGCAAGAAAACTGTCAAGAACTGTGGACAATTTGTTTTTCAGTAGTTTAATTCCATTCCTGACCCTCTTTTATGTATCATTTTAATGTTTATCAAGAGTCTGTATTTTTAAAAGGAAACAAGTTAGGCTGCTAGGTCAATAATTTCAGAAATCTTCTCTTTTCTTTTTTTTCCCATTCATTAAAGACAGATATTTTGTGATTTTCTGGTTTTGATCTTTTAGATTCTTACTGTTCCTCTGTGAGTTCTCAGAAATAATTGCTAAATGATTTGAAGCTCCTTTAGCTTGTTCTTTAATTACGTCTGGGTCAACACGATTGAGCCAGCCTGACTGGTAACATTTACCTTATCAAAGGACTCTCCAACCATTTCTTTTCTTACTGAAGCTTGAATTATTACCCCTTTGTTCTTAAAGCCAATTGTATTAGTCATTTAATTGAAGTTGACTTTTTCAGCTAAGGGTGAAGCAAAAAAAATCCCATATCAGCCTCCTCAGCCTCATCTGTTGTTAGTTTTACTTCTACTTTGCAAAGCCTTTGCTTTCCTTGGATCATCTTACATTTTATAATTAAATATGCCTTTTAAATCTACAGGTAACTCTGAGGCTGAAGAAAGCTGTGCTTTTAGAAGGCAGAAGCAAACTGAAAGAATGGCCTAATCTACCCACAGCACTAGGTCAAGGAGGCCAGGCCAGAGACTGCGCTTAAGGCAGGGGCACTGACAGTCTAACTCCAGCTGTTGGATGTCTGGATAGGGATTCGCAGTGACGAGCTAAATGGAGCCCTTGAGCTCATGGCAGGGCTGTGAGTGGTGGCTGCAGATGAGGCCCATCAGGGCAAATTAAGGCCTACTGATGCTCTTAAGGCACCAATTTACTATTTCTTGTAAATTCCTGTAAAATCTTTTTCACATTACAAGCACAACAAAGCATTATTTTAGAGGAACAGTGTTATTCTTCTTCATGGCCCAGAAAATGGTCTGTGCCATTCCAAGGATTTTCCTTTTATGTCTAGAATGCGTGAGCAGACAATAGGATGGCTATAATAGATTGTATAGTGTCTTCTTCAAATCCCACCTCTTCAAGTCTTGTATCAGAAGTGATTTAGTATTATCCTTCCTTATTTGTGTTTGTAGTTTTCATTTAATGAAACCTCAATTTGCAGGTGACACTCTTGATATTAATTGATAGGATCTTGACCTTGGAATCTGTGTTATGAAATTCATTTCATCCTCTAGGTCAGCTGGTGGTTCTTGTGTGATTTCCTCATCCCTGTCTGCACCTGTAACAACTCACAGTTTTATAGTATCATCAGGTTTCATTACAAAACTTTTATTTTTTTTGTGCTGATCATGAATGAATATATGAAATAAAACTGATCCTGGAGGCACTTTCGATTATTTTCTGTTCAGCCTGATATCTCACTCCTACATTGTTGCTATAAACATTCTAACTTATCTTACACTTTGTTGAATGTTTCTATTCCAGTACTAATTTCTAATGTGGGACTGTTAGAGGCTTTACTGATGGCTAAACAGGTAATATCATATTCACTTAACCTAGAAATTGATTTATCATGTCAAAGAAATAAATCAGATTTAATTTGGCATGATTACCTTTGAAATTCTAATGCTGTATTTAAAACCAATTTTTACTATGACTATGTCGTTTTGATGTCTTTTAAAAACATTACATTTGATTTCTCTAGTCACATGGGCAATCCTTACTTTGACAATATGTTTTTAATTGCCATATTTCATTCTCTTGTAAGGAAAAAGCTCAAAGTGTTTCCTTTTCACTGTACATTTTTTTTTTTCCTTAGAATTTCAAACCTTCAAAAGACTTTGATTGTACTATTTGTGTCTATTTAAGCAACAAAATTTTGGCCAGAACAAGATCAAATTCATGTTTCAGTGAAAACATGTGTCGTGTGTGTCATCGCTATCGTTTATACAAACACACACACACACGCACACACACACACGCACACACACATACACACAGAGTATTATGTTTGGTTAAAGTTATGACTTTAAAAAAATCCCAAACTTTGGAATATTTTATTCTTGAGGATATAAGTGAAAGTAAAGAACAACAAAAAAAAGATCAAGGCCAGAACTTTCTTTCTACCCTGTCACAGAACATTTGCAGGAGTCAAAAGGTGCCAGTGACTTTTGATTATATTCTTACTTCATATATAACAAACATAATTTATATCATTTGCATTAAGACAGAAGCAAAGAAAAGATAACTTAAATTGAAAGGTTCTATTCAGCCCCGATCCAGAAAGATGATAGTTACAGTTTGAACATTGCAATTTTGCCACCCAAATACTAGCCACCCATATTAGAAATATTTTACCCATTCTCTTCTCCATATATTCATCTTACATGGGTTTGGTTAACACACCTCACAAGGCATGAGAATCTATCTGGCTTCTCCAAAATCACTGGTGAACCTTGTATGTTTGATAAATGTGCATACTACCCTTTCGTGCTAACAAAATTTTCTACACAATCATTCACTTTTTACCTACATTACTTTATATGTTTACTCTCTCTTCAAAGGATAGAAATACACTTTTCAAATCAAAAGTATAGCTTTGTATAATTCTTTTGACATACTTTCAGCAGTGGTAGGGGGCACGTTTCATATGATTATTAAGATGGATGAATATTGTTGGCAGCTTGATTACTATGCTAATGTTTGTTCATAGCAAAACAGAAAAAAAGACTTTCTAACTTCCAGTCTTCTCTTTTTATTATATTTTAATTGAGCAATTCCTTGTCTGACCATTTCAAATTATATAGAAAAATAATATCTTGTTGTACACAATTTAAAACTATCATTCCCACAATCATTTGGATTTTCTTTTCATAGAAGAGATCAAGTAAAGTAATTCCTTGAATAACAGTGAATAGCTATACTTAAAAATGAAGTTTATGCATAGGAATATAGAAATTCTTCCTATGATCTTAATTGATGTTTAGATATCATTTACATTGAAGTATGTTTCCTTAGTCATTTACTACAAAAAAAAGAGAATTTTAATATACAAACAATGTGAGGTTTTCATCTCACTTTATATCAGTGTAAATTATAACAATACTTAGTAAAACAAGAAAGGAGAAGGCTAAAGCATAAAGTGATTGAGCAGTTTATAAAACTATAGCTCTCATGGTAGACAGAACATTGCATGACATGGCTTACGTCACAGTAAATCCTAGAAAAGTATTTACATAGGTTAGTCAATAACATCTATGAAAAATTATTTTCCAACAAAACATGATTACATGAAAAAATCTTATGTCAAGTGTTATCTTATGTCAATTTTTTACTGAAAAAATAAGTCCTCCCTCCCTCCCATTTTACCCTTCTCATTGAAAAAAAAAATCTTCTGAAAAGTGGGATCCTACCTGAAATGCAAGAATTCAGTGCCACATCAGGACTGTAGGTTCTTTTAGACTAGGCTCTCTAAGCAGGCAATGTTCCCCCAGCTGTTCTAGTCTCCAATACCATTTTCTCCCATTAAGAAAGAAAATCACAATATATGGTAAGAAGCCCCAGGCCAGGGAGCTTATCCCAAGAAAGGAAAATGTATATGTGAGCACTCGATCTAGCAACTCAATGAAATATCTTCTTCACATTTCCAGAGAGAAACATTTTATTATTTTGTTGAAAATTCAATATTGTCTTGGCAAACAAATCTGTTAATTTTTGGATCCTAGCATTAAATGACATTTGAGATAGAAAATGCAAGATAACTAATGTCTATTTTAAAAATACTCAGAGATCTTCTAGAACACTTGTGAAGATGATGGACTAAAATGTGTCACCAAACTTAGTGCCCTGTTCTTCAGGGGTGCTGACAATTATTATTCCTATTGGCCTGAGTAGGAATTCTGAGCTTATAGCACCTTTGAGTATCACATAGGTTTTACTTAAGCAGATAGTTTTTAGGCACTCCAGTCTGAAAGAAAAAAAAGGGCAATTTAGTATAATATTATGAAAATAAGCGTGACTTGCAGCAATTTGAGTTCAAATCTAAGAGTCATGTCTGTACTTAGTAAAGTAACCTGGAATATTATAAAATCAATCTGAAATGAAACTTTCATAAGAAACACTGAATTTACTGCAGGTGAAGTAGTGGAAAAAAAGAAGTGCAAAATAATTCCAGAATATCACTAGTGCATAAGTAAGCACTCCTTGCAAATATGTTGCATATTAATACAAACAGGATATAAATAGATGATGTTTGAGACTGCTTTCAGATACTTACAGTTCTTTATATGATACAATTTAGAACATTCCACAGCATCTAAAAGGTATAAAAATATATATCTACAATATTTACAACATTATGGTACAATCCAATCTTTAAAAAGACTTGTAAAGACGTGTTCTTTAGCTCATACTGAGGTAAGTAGGTTTCCATAAGACTGAGAAGAAAAAGAAGGGGCAGTCATTGAATCTCTTTGTCCTGTTGTTCTGGTCTGCAACAGAGCTAATAATGTGCCATTTTCAGATGGTCTTACTGGTATTCATCCAAAGTCAGCCTTGCTGTAATTCCATTGAGGTAAGTTTATTTTTGCTAGGGATTAATTTGTCCCACTTTGCATTCTCCGCTGTGCCAGTGTCTTCTGCAGAAACTCTTACTGCTTCATCTAAACTTGAAGTCATACTCATCCCTGGTATGTGGAGATGAATTTCCACTGACTTCAATGGGCTCAGAGTAGCTGTGATACCTATAACATAAAATATAGTTTTTAAGGTGATTTTGCCACTTGGAACAGTTAGTTAACTGACTCCTCCTGTGACTGACACTGTCCCTTAACAATATAAAGATGATCTACTAACAAAAATATCTACCAGAAAATGTACCAAATTGTACTTGTGAATTTTAAGCAAAGATTCCTTGACTGGAGTTTAAGAGGATTTCCAATACATAAATCTTATTTTTCTTATTGGTAAGAAACATTTTAAGCATGCTGCATTACTTATTCAATTCACTCTTCTTAAATAGGTTATGGTTCCTGATTCAGATGCTACTGTGAAATACAGATTTTTGTGTGCAAGTCAATACAGGACAGATCCAAAAAAAAGAATGATGACAGATAATGGATATAGAGTAAAATATAATCTACTGTCACACAGCATCCAAAGGCTTAGAGACAAATATACTACCAGA
Source organism: Nothura maculosa (assembly GCA_032353885.1). Lineage (NCBI taxonomy): Eukaryota > Metazoa > Chordata > Aves > Tinamiformes > Tinamidae > Nothura > Nothura maculosa. Next base: position 591,530 of record JAUBOD010000078.1, read on the forward strand.
GAGGAATAGGTGCAGTACCATTTGTTGGAATTGTGTTTATGTTGGTCAACACAACATGTTCTGAAAGTTTTGAAGCATTATCAAAATTGCTGATCTGGGTGGTCAAGGATTTTCGACTCTCTGTACTGGCACGGCCTCTGGTAAGCCGGTCGTCTTGGTTGTGGTGAATGCCAAAGCAGCAGCAAGAAAATGCTGCTTTAAATTCTTCTCTGAATTTCCCTGTCAATCACATACACACAAAACAAAGACTCATCATTATGTCATAAGTAATGTTTTGACAAAGCTAATAGATTAGTGGGAAAAAAAGTTATCTAATGCAAAATTAACCAAAAATATGGAAATGTCTTTCTAACGCCACTGATACCGGAAGCCTCAATTTCAACAGCTTAGGGAAAATCAGAAAAGATAAAACCTTCCTAAGAATGTATGTGAGATACAGTATGAATTGGATATTATTCTTGACTAGACAGAGAAAGCTATGACTTCTGAAATTAATCTGTATAATGTTTGTTGATTAATGAAATCTAGTGAAAGCAAATGATTAAGCACTGGTAGGCTTAAATGGATGAATCCTTGTTTGACATGCGAATGAGAGGTCATGGCTAATTTGTTTTTCACCTTGAGTACATTTAAAAAGAAAATTCAAAGTGTATGATAGTCCATTAACCTTCTTTTATAGCTTAGAGTGTATTGTTCAGGTCATCTTCACACTACTCACCAAAAAAACAAACTACATAGGACCAGTTTAGTTCCTGATTCTTCTCTCCAGATAAAAACAAATAAGACAAACAACGCAAACAGTAATGAAGACAAATCCATACTAGTAAACTAAACAGTGTTCCGGTTTTTTTTTTGGTCGGAAAATTAATTAGAACACCTTTTCCATGCCCATACTATTAGTATGGCCATAGTCTGCATTTCAGGGACTTTCCTAATGAATTAATGATATGGACAGTGAAACTCAAGCAATTTGACTCATGCCTTGGCACTGTTTAGTTTGTTTAAATGTATATAGTCTTAAAGCAATGGTAAATGTGAGGCAGCTTCGTCCCAAAAGATATACCTCCCACTGGAGGAGCTATACTAGTGTTACACAGCATTAATCTTTGCTTTGGCTCATTACATTTAAATGATACATTAAACTTGAATTTTAGGTAATTGCAACTTACCACTGAGGAAGTTATAAATAATAGGATTGGCTGCACTGTTTGCATATACAAGCCAGTGTGAGAATGTGAACCAGGCATATACAGTTTCTCTGTCATCAGCATGATTAAACATCCCAAAAACCCTAAGGGAAAAGAAAAGCAAACCTGAAAGATTGCAAAATTAGCAATCAGATAAGAAGTCAAACATAACTTCTAGTCTACTTTCATCCCAGATGACTTATTTGCAATATCGCAGAAAACCTGGTTTAACATAGATAGTTTTCTTGAAAGAAAAAAGACCTCTTCCCATCTATCAGAATCTTTTCTTAATGGCTTTATACCTTAAGCCCATTAAGCACTTTGCTTTGCAGGGGAGAAGAAGAATGATTTTTCTTCTGTATAGATTAAATAAATGATTGGTAGATTAGCCAAGATGCTTTCTGCTTTTGCCTTATTCCTGTCATTGCGCTTTCTAAATCTGGGACATTTTCAGCACATTGCACATTGTGGAAACAGGATGGCATTAAATTGACTTAAAAATGAGGTACAGAGACCATGGTACAGCAGCATGGTAGCAGAAAATCTGTTTTGTTCAGTTTCTTTATACCTAACATTTACTGTTTAAGCAAAAATTTAAGTAGGGGCCTAGACTTCTGCCTTAGCCTATGCAGCCTCTGCAGATGGTGGTTCTGCTCATATTTGACTTGAATTGCCTTCTGGAAATACATCTCCCTCCCTGCTTCACCTACCAATAGACCTGTGGATGAATAAAGATTTAAATTATGCTTCAGAAAAGTGTCAGAACTGAGTGGGATATATTTAAGCCTCCATGTCCAATTTGGAATTATTCTTTAAAAAAAAAAATTTTCTCAATCAGAAGCCTCCAACAAAAGAAGGTTTATATTTTAAGGTTTTTTTTTCAGAAATTAACAAATTTTATCAAAATAGTAACTTTTGCTGTATTTCCTTGTTTTCTAAAACATCTATTCCAAAAGTCTCTAAAGATATATCAAGGCCTCACTGTCAAACATTGTATCAAAAAACTGCATGCAAACAGCTTTCTGCTCCAACAGAACAACACAGAAAAGGATAAAAAATGTAAAAAAGAGCTTCAAATACAAATTGAACGATTAACCTAAGGTCTCACTAGTGTGTACAATGGAGCTTAGGTCAGAGAGCAGTATTTCTCAGTCCTCAGGTGGTATCACAACCTTAGTCTTACTCTAAGACGGTATCAGAACCGTAGTCTTCCACTAAGCTTTAGGTGTTGTAGGTCTGTGTGTGCATTTATAACAAACAAGCTGTAATCTCATGTAAATGACAAAGGAAACAATGTGGGGGTAGGATACACCATTTACACAAATCAGAGCTTGTTAACATAAATTTTTCAATATTGCCTTCAATTTCTGTAGCAAAGACAGGTTAGCTATTTATTTTTTCATCTTTATGTAAATTTTCAGTTTCTTTATCATGAAATATAGGCTTCTCTCTCTAAAGCAGCTGTCAGAATAAAAGGAATAGCACTATAGATAACAGTTTTTAGCAGATACCTTTACCAAGTGTTCATGTTTTTTACCTTTTTAAGACATTCAGGATGCTAATTGGTAAATAACAAAGTGCAAAAACCAGGAGGACAACCATTAGCATACGTGCTGTTTTCCTTCTTGCACGAATCTGTTTTATTTCAGCTGCCACAGCACTGATCTTTGACTTTGTTGATTGTCCCGTCCCTCGGGGCAGTGCGGAGGATTGCAGAGGTTTCCATTTTTTCTGAACAACGGAAGAAGTTCCTGGTATCTAAAAAAAAGAACGCAGTAAGTTACTATTTTTATTGGCATTTTGTGAAACACGTTCTGTAGCTATAACAAGAAAAATAGATATGTTGACATGCACAAGGTAAACTTATAGGGAGAAATATTCTTTTTTATTAAACGCATTGATGCAGCTGGGAGAAGCAAAACAGCTTTCAGATACACTTGAAGCAGCTCACAAAAATTAGTGCTTTATATGTATATCGATTGATATGGTAAAAGATATCTTCACTTTCCACAGACTTTCCATGTTCAGATTGTCACATTTACATACTACTCCTATAAATTTACTTTATGAAGTTTGACATTAAATGTTCTCTTCTATAAGAGAATATCCTACTATACAGTATCTTCTGCTAATATGCTGCTAATATAAGTAACTTTTCAGTCATGAGAAAACAAGGATTTGAAGCCTAAGACTCTGAATATTGTAAAATTTTCAAATGACAGTGAAGCAGCTGAAGGAGTCGTAGATAAAACATCGATATCGTTGCAAGAGTCTTCAAATTGACCTGAATGTATATACAATGATGAATAGAGTGGGAATTATGGAGGCTGAGGCAGGTTAGCCAAAGACTCTTTGCTATGGGAAGATGGTTCACCAAAGCTATTATTAAAAAAAAAGAAAAGGAATCTTTTAGTGAACTTCTATGAAGATGAGCAGGAAATCAATGAAATACAATACAACGATACAAAATAAAATTTATTTTTACCAGAGTGTCTAAGGAGTGAAAGCCAAGCACCTTAACATATAAATGTTAAGACTTAACAGTCAGTAACATAGTAATGACTATGACTGACTATCCTCACTCACTCAGCTGAAGTTAGCAATGTCCATTGCACATCTAAATCTTGCACTTCTATTTCAGCAGACTTCTTTACTTAATTAGGGAGTATATTACTATAATTTATCTTTTCCATGGACCACTGAGACAATACACTTTATAAGATTGTGATTCTGCATTCTCAGGGGTATTTTGGTTTTCTGATCTTCTAATTTCCAAATTTTTCTTTTAGAAAAACTGTAAGGCATGGAAAGACTTTGCTGTCTACAGTGTTTATTTTTGCATATATCTGGAAGGTTCTTTGTAGCTCACAAGAGAATCACCACATTTAAATAAAGTTGTGGTAAACAGCATGATTTCTTAATTGAAATAATTATGAAAGAATACATGTAGCCAACTGTATCCACTTACTCTATATGACTGATTACAGCACACGTGTTCCACTTAGAAAAAGGCTTGATAACTGCAGCCAAGTCACAGTTTTTAATAAATGTGAAGTGGTTTAATTTCACTTAGTGCAGCCCCTTATACATAGTGTTATCATCAACACTAGAATAACAGGCATCTGTAATTTTCCATCATTGACAGCTTTAAGGTTATAGTAGCATTTGCCTTTTTACCACAGGAAAAAAAATGTGTAAGAATCATCCTAACCTTATTTTTTGGTGGGCAAGATGTATATGGATAATATCTTGAATCAGGACAAATAATACAAGTGGGGTTAAAAAAAAAAACAGGTTACTTCACAGACTCTTCTACTCTGAGTGTTAACTAGCAAATTTCAAGCCATACACAGGTGAAGAATAATTGTTTTATAATATCTTTACTAATGGCTAGTTTGAGATAATAGGTGGATTGAACAGATGAGAAGGGTAATAGTGATAAGTTCATTAGGACCTAGAGGACAAAAAGATAATTATTCAGCAACACAAAACATATTAAATCTGTTTTAGACTGAACTTAGTTTGAAAAGTAACAGCGCTAAGCATTTTTCCCCCTGATGAACAGGGCCTATTCTAATTGCAAAGGTTAATTTTTAAAATGATTTTATTATGTAATATTATGAATGTAAGGAATTCAAAACAAAAATAATAACTTAAAGAAAAAAAGGCAAAATTTTTCATTTTACCTTAATATGATTAGAAACTAAAATAATTTCTTTTTTCATGAATAGATGATATAAAAATGGTTTTAAGACAATTTGTTTCTTCATATGTTTTCATTACTTATGTAAAATATGGTTTATTTCAGTATGAGATTTGATTATTAATGTACATATACTGGGAAATCAAAACTATACTTGAGATTTCTCTAAAAGATTAAAGTGAACAGTACCGAACACGCTTCTGATATGGTGCTTCTGTATTATGACCAACACAGGATGGCCTCAAATTCAGTTAGTATCAAACATAATGGTGTGAAATAATTCATGGTTGTGTCTTGATGTAAATGACAGAGCTCTTTGAGAGGACAGGATAGGGAATATTTTGCATCATCTCTTCAACAAGACGGGTTTATTGGCCTTTATAGAATGACAAATAGTGGGGCTAAAGTTATCAGTAAATCCTGGATAAAGTAGTAGATATTAGATGGAACTAAGCATTAATGAATGATTGATTACAGTACTGCTTGCACCCAAAAATGAGTCTTGAGTAAGCTAAAACCTCTTGGAAATGCTATTATTAGAAAAATATTTCTGAAAACAATCCACATCATTTTTGTTACTTCACTTCAAATATCCCTTGTAAGTTGATCTCTTGTTGTTCACATTTTGTAATTTGATTTCTGATCTATCTTTCTAATTTAAAGTTTGAGAAATTATATATTCACATTGGAAACCTCTAGCAATTATTTGTAATAATTCACGATAGATAATTCATTATGATAGACAATATCACAGCAGACAACTCCAATTTCGCAGCTGTGATCGCTATACTTCCAGATTCTACTTTTGCTTATATGGGAATCACTATGAAACTGGCACATTATGAAATTAAAGATAAAGTTGAATAGACTGCTAAGAAAATGAGAAAGATAGTCCTAACTCTGACTGCTACAGGATATTTTAGCACTATAACATCACAGTATAAGTTCACTTATTTCTATCTTTCAGCAAGCATTTCAAATAGAATGGAAGAGATCTTTCTTCTCCTTAAAATTAATCTTCCTATACTCTTTTCCTTTCTTTATCTCCTTCTCAGAAATCTCACATAGACCTGAGCAAGGCAGTCTGACTGCCCTAATTTCTGAATGCATCTCAATTCTCAACCCAGGGAACTGTACCCTAAATTTGGTAATAATGGTGATTGAAAATTACCTAAATGACAATTTGGAACATAAGGAGAAGATTATACATGAGAATAGATACAGTGTTCAAACAATAAGTGAGCCGAGCTAAAATAATTTACTTACCTGGCGACACCACAGCTTTCGAAATATTTGCAAATAGGCCAATACCATAAGACACAGTGGGGCCATGTATGTCACCAGAAAAAAACATGTGTGATACATTTTGGGATAAACCTCAGCTGGAAAGAGAATTCAAATAAAAAGTAAATTTAAGTATACATACATTCTAAAAATATTTTTAGCCAAATAAATAGTATTTTTGGGAAAAAAAGCCAAATGTCAGAAGTTCATTTTTTCTAGTAAATCAGTCAACATAGAATATGCCATTAGCTATCATAGTTAACCAGTTATTTTAACTATTTCATCTTTTAACGTGTTAAGAGGTTGTGTAACTATTTTTGGTTTTGCTTCTCCAAAGGCTGCTACGTATCTCTAGATAAATTGTAGTCTCTCATAAACAGAAAGCGTAGACAATAGCACAGAAGTGTATGCACATTAAAGTATCAGTGAGAGGCAGGCATTTCTTTAAACCTATTTCGAGGTTTTCTTTTTCTCAGTGGTGAAATAAATCTAATTTCAAGCTATATTCAAGCTATATATTTAGTAATATATTATTATGAGTATATGAGAAAAATAAAAATGAGGATTCAGTCAAGTGTTCTAAAGGAAATTCTTGAGATTTTAACTCCACTTTTAATACTTTCTAGTACTTATTTAGTACTTAATACATTTTAGTACTTTTAATAACGGTGATTTTTCTACCCTGATGTCCTAATATTGTGTGAGCTCTTTTCAAAAGACAAATTATGTTTTTTATTTGATTATAGAGGAATATCTTGCAAGAGTTGTGAATATATTATAAGTTTAAGAATGCTATATTTAAGTTCCTCCTTTTTAGATTATAGCAGAATGTGCAGTGGGTATCTGGAAAACTCAATTTCATTTTTGTACTACCAAATATAATTTGACATTACCAAATGTTGATATTAGTTACAATTTATCATTTACAAACAGCCTCAGAAAGAGAATGGACATTACAGAAATCTACTATAGTAGTAGAAGAGAAACTGCTTACCAATCAGAAAAACTTCAGTATCAGGGAAACAGAAGTTTGGTATGAGAAAATCTAGTACATGTTCATAGTTAGCAAAGGTAACAGAGACATAGCCACTAACAACTGACAACTTTGATGGATCAGGATCAAGATCATTCAAACAATTCAGATGAGCAGAATTTGGCTTATTGCTTGCTCTGAGATTCCTCAGCAGATCAACTTACCAACTCTTAACTGAACAGCTACAGCTATGAGCTCTTGCTAGTGTCCTTGGGGAAGACACACCATTCTGGACAGCTACTTTACAATTGGCAACAACTTGGGTTTAGATATTTGCTGATGATATCAAAATGATTTTGCACCTCAGGGAACATGGCCTCACAACAATCCCATCAGATAGAGAAATACCGCTGTTCATACTTCACAGAAGGAGAGATTAAGGAGAGACTGGAGGAACATGACTTACTGGGATCATGGGAGGTCAAGGAGGGAGCTGAGTATGTTCTTTCCAAGAAGGAGGTGCTACCTGCCTCATCAATACTCTGCAGGCAGCCAGGCCCCTTGCAGGTAGAAGGATGGTACATGTTTAAAAGGCCATCTGGAGTTTATGGCTTCCAGTTTAGCATTCCAAATAAAGAGAAACATTAAGTGAGCCTAGCTATCTACAAAGAACTGATGAAGCAGGTTGGAGGAAGATCCTAACATTTGCCTTTGAAGTTTAGCCACCTGAAAAACGCCAGCTGCAAAACATCAAAGGAAACTTGTCCCTCCTCCACCCAGGGCAAAGGCACTTTGTAGAATTTTTCTTTAAGAACAGTGACTCTGTTTAGCTTCTCAGGCCAGAGAGAAGCTTTAAAGCTGTTTGATAATCACAGTGGTAAGAAGGAGGAAGTACTGGTTTGGGATACTCTTCGTTTATCAGCTGGATAAGTTCCCAGCTCCTTGAATGAGAACATCAATCAGCCTATGGGTCTGGTGATGTATCAGCTGTCTGACTGGAACCTCTGATCCTCTTACACTTAAGCAGAAAGGAAAAAAAATCTGCCTTCCACAGGTCACTTAATAAACTTTGAGAGAGGGACAGACCATTCTTAGTTGCAATAATCATCTTTTTAAAGAAATGAATGAAGAAATGTGTTATTGACTGCTATTTCTCTGAAAAGACGAAAAGAGAGAAAAAGAAAGCAAGTGATCACAGGGCCTTGGCTGAGGTCAGCATTTCTTCTCAGTACCAGTCACATAGTATGATGATTTCCGCCTGATAAATGGCCAATATGCTGAAACAGGCCTTCTTCTGTCTGATGCAGGGATTATTAATTTTAAAAGTTTGCTTTAAAACTTTCTTACGTGCTCCAGTTCCAGCTTGTCGTTCAATGCAGAAAGGAGCAAGAGGTCTGAAACTTCATGTTTTGGATTCAGGTAGGTTTTTACTAAGAGCATACTCGCATGCACACACACATGCACGCACATGTACCCTCCAGTTTGACACATGCATGTATACCTCAACCTCACATACACACACTAATGTGACATACACACTCACATACACATCACACACATGTATGTACCCAGATTCAAAAGCTTTTAATATTGTCTCAGCAAATGAAATATTCCTTTAAGCTAAAGAGGCATAATAAAGTTATTTGACTCTTAACAGTTTCTCTAAGAATATCAGTAGAAAAAATCAGAAGACTACCAGTATTTTATGAGTGTCTGCAGAGAGAATCTAGGCTCCCTTGTCTTAGGAAAATCTCTGCTAAGTTTTGAAGTAACCAATAAGGAGAAGCAAGACAAGTAAGAAAGTATACTTTTAGGATAAAATCTAGTAAATAGGGATATCAAGAAGTGGGTGGCCACAGTAGAGAAAATCAGATTACATTTCATTCAAGTGATTTTCAAGTCACTTGGAACTGTGTAATCTGAATGTTCTCATCTGAATGTTTGGTACTGTTCAGAATTTATTCTGAACACAAGAATTTTCTGGACTCCTTAATATCATTCAATTAGCCTGATCTAGGTCATATGCAAAGTCTCAAAGTTTTAATACTATGTAATGTGATTGTTGTACATGTTTAAGAGTCAAAAAATATATCTAAGAGCCAGAGACCAAGATATAGAATTTGTTTGTTTGTTTGTTGGTCAGTTGATTTATTTCTGCACTGTGGGTAATTAGTATTATAGAACTAGCTGCTAAATACTGATAAACAGAATGTATAAACTTTCATAGAATAATGAAATTTCCAGCTATGTTACTTTCTCCAGAATTAATATGTTTTCTACTATTTTATGAGTAATCTAGGAGAAAATGGAGTACAGAAATCTCTCCTTCTGTTCAACTGCATATTGTAAAGAATTGAGAAAGAATTATCTCCATATTCTTTTCATCATATATGAAGGTGTTGGCTAATGCACTTTGGCTAACTTCCTTTTCATGATCAGCTCTAAGAGAATGTGATTAGCTGGCTTGGACACATGATTAACTCATTTCAATATATGTCTCTCTTATTTTGGCATTTTACCAGCAAATTCAGCCTGTAGATTTTAGAGCCTTTTATAGCCAACATAGTTCTATAAACTCCTTCGTGGCTCCTTAAATGAATCTACCTAGGTCACATGTTGGATCCTTCTGCATTCCCAAATAAATTATTAGGCTGTACTAGAAACCAAGAAACCCTCAGCCCAGAACTTGCAATGAATTTCATGTCAGGAATGCCAGAATAATTAAAATGAAATTAAGCCTTTTTTCAGGCTGAACTATTGCCCTATTTTCAGTCATTGGCAGCTCTCCAATAGCATAACTGAAATCTTATTATTCACGGTGGCCTCTGTTTGAGCAATGTTAAGGAACCCTTAAGGAACTTTGAGCAGTCTTAAGGAAGGCAAGGGGAGTGTTGAATACACCATCCTCCAGCCACTCACCAAACTTAGTGGTAACAACTGGGCCTAAGTCTGGGTAGGGCACAGCAGTGTCCTTTGCTTTAACATCTCTGACTCGTTCTTGGACACAGCTTCCTGCTTGCTGCTCCTCCTTAGTACCTCATGTTTCAACAACCTTGCATTCCTCATATTAGTATAGGCTTCCAAACCAGTTCTGGAAGTGTCATTAAACACCTCATTTCAGAGATCCCACCTTGATAGTTTACAATTCAGTGTGCTTGCGACAGATGATAGCTGAAGGTTTCCTCAGAAGTGCCTTAATTTTAGACAGCTCAAGTGATATGCAGCTGTAAACAAAGCAGTAAACTCCTAAATGTGATCCCTTTCCTCATTACACAAACTGATTCTCCTATAGAATTTTTTCTGAGTCTCTTGAGCATGTGCAGTTTCTACATCTCCACTTTCTCTTTTCAAATACAGCTTATACTTAGGACCTTTTTTTTCTCTCTCTTTTTAACCTCCTGCTAGTTAACTTGCTTTGATCCTGTATTTTCCTACAATCCAAAAGAGGGGGAATAAAAACTTTATTTGCAAGAACTATCTTTTTATTCCTTCCTCTGACCTCAAACTTCATCAGGCTTTTCAAGCTGCTGCTCTTTCATCTATGCTTTATTGCTCTTCTGTTTGGAGATCTGTCTGAATTCAAACCCAAGTTCCTAGTAGCAAAAATGGATCATCTATACTTTGGCCCAATTCATTGTCTTAAGACATTTTCATTTGAAAGGAAAGTACTTATGCTAAGGACACTTTATTCTCCACAGTTTGCAAGGGATGTTAATATATTTATATTATGTTATATTATTCTCAGTGGTAGTACATGACTAACACTACAACTACTAAATTCTATATGAACAAACTATTTACACATAGAGAGGTTCTTCTCACAAGTCCATTAGTTCTAACAAACTAGTAAGTTCTAATAAACTATTATTAGAAATAATAGTTAATTCTGAGTTAAGAATCATAACAAAATCAGAAGATAATTAGATTTTAATTCTGGACCAAATCCAGAAGGACAGAAAGTGGAAGCTTTTTTTCATATATAAATAATGAGTGCTTCAGCTCAAGCATATCTGTGGGCTGCAGCTATTCTATTCAAGTAAGACACAAGAGACACTTTCAAATAGTTCCAGACCTTCTATAGGCTCTGTAGTTTGAAAGTAACATTTCTCTGTTGGAAATCAAAAAGTGTCTGATATAGATCTTGAAATTTTGAGAATGTGTTCTCCTGATAAAATGCTCTTCTGACTCCTCAATTAATTAACTGCAGAGCTTTCCATCATTTTCATTTCCTGGGCTGATTAAAAGTATCTTTCCTGCAAATCTAACCTTGAAGTGATGAAGGCATGGATAATTGGCTTTCAAACAAAATGGATGAACACAAATTGTACCCAGAGTGAATGCTATGGAAGAAAATATTTGCATAAATACTGAAGCTTCCAGCAGCAGATTGGTTACAAAATTGTTTATAGATGAAAAAAGTACATTGCAAGTAAAGAGCAGACATGTCCTCTTCAGTGAAGCAAGGAGTACAAAGGTTTGCATTAATCCACAAACTTGTGGTACATCTTTGCCTGGAATGGCTGCCAGACGACTAATGGCCATGTCCACCAGCCACTGCCCTGTTCCAGAGGACCAGCTGAGATGAAGGATATGAAGAACAGGGAATGTGGCAGCTGGCTTCTCCTCATTCAACCCCTCCCTGGGCCCTGCGGAGTAGGAACTTTCAGAACAGCATATGGAAGTGCCCAGATAATTTAAAATGGCTTAAACTAATTCATCTTAATTGTTCACAGGACTGGAATCTTTTTCTACAAAGAGGAAGCTCTGAAAGAAAACCTGTATTTTATTCTGCCTTGAGGCTACTAACCAAGCATCTTTTAGTATATACACCTTGGCAAACTTGCCTTTATTTTCCTGTGTGTGAGTAATGGCATTACTGGTGGTCGCTTTATTCAGTGTCAGTGTCACAGCAGGTAGCTCCCATACTCCATTACCGTTGGAGTCGTGCCAAGGCCCACCAGTTGGATCTGAACCAACTGAGGGGGTGCTCAGCACTACTTGCTATGTGAAGTCAGACAAAACAGAAACAGTTGCTTCCTTGCATTCCTTGGGAATTCTCACAATTAGATTCAAACTTAGAACAAGTTAATCTGGACAGGCAGAATAATACTTCGTCAATTAAATCATTGGAAACTGATTACACCTTCTAAGTTACTTAAATAACGCCCATGATAAAATACAAGTGGTAGATTAACCTTCCACCCTATATTAATGCTATCTCTAAAGTCTGTAATGATATATAATTTACACTGAAGTCTCAGGACACCTCTATAAAGTGTAAGTCAAATATCAGCAATTAGCAAAATTGGTCGTCCAGGTAAATGAAAGCTCTGTTCACATGTAGTTATTTCTGAAGTCTAAATAATGCAACCTTTGTATTTTCTGCAATTTCCATCAATCTATGAGAATTATATAAGCATAAGCATTGGAGGGTGGGAATGTTTTTCGCCCTTGGGAAACATTAACATAGTCAGGACACAAGACAGCCTCATCCATTTAGACTTGGTTTCAAATGTACTTTTAGTCTTAGCAATAAAAAAGAAAAAAAACAAGAAAATGTACAGAGTATCTGAAAAGCAATACTTCTAGGAAATTTTACATAATTAAGAACATTTTGTGATATGTTTATCCAGTCTTATTTCATTATAACATATCCTGATGTATTTACTACATAACAGCAGTATAAATTCAGTATTTCTGGTAAAAGACACACTTACCTCCCCAGTGCTCATCACACACTGTGAATAAGGTGGTTTTATTGGCTAGTCCTGGGAACACACTGCTGCACTCCATAACAATAGCCTGAGGAATCATTATGATGCAGGACACAATCCAGATAATTATAATGCTGTTCCTTGCCCGCTTGGCTGTGCTTTTAAACATCAAAGGGTGACAAATTGCATACCATCGATCCAAAGCAATGCAGCTGAGTGTTAGGACAGATACCGAGACCGAAACTGTCTAAGGAAAAGAGAATAGTATATAAACTTTCACAGTTTTAAAAAAATAGTTGAATTTTCAAAGTAGTTAGTTCTTTATTTGCAGTATTAAATAGAAATTGTCAGAAAAAGTCTTCTTTTTAAACCACTTCTTACAGAATTACAAACTAATGTATAAATATCCTTCTATTTTGTGTAATACCTTTATCTGATGAAGTCCCACTGGAATCAAGGACAATTCACAAATTAATGTGCTGTCCAAGCTGAAGAGATGTAGTAGGGTCAGATGCTCCAAGAATAAAAGTATGTAATTTAGGATTTACAAAACAATTACTTAAACAAGCTATAACCACTAACTAGATCCTTATATTTTCTTTGTATAATATCTTTCTATGCCAGATACCACTTTTCACTGGAAGAGGGGTCATTTTACAATTCTATTCAGTATAGGAAATGATCCGTGACTTCAGTTTTGTTTTTTTCACTTTGTACATTATGCAATCACTTCACTGTCTTTTCAGATTTTATGGCCCTAGAAAGTAGAGTATGTAAGAAGTTTGTGATTTTGATTCTATCCGGCAGAGGATATACTTGCTGGAGAATGATTCTCTTTGACAATGTGACTCTTCAGGCTGCACATACAGTGTATCCACAGAAAATGCTAAATATGCATTCAGAACTCTGGTGCATTGTTTTGATTTATAATAACTGAAAGATCAAAAGATCTGGCAATCTAGTATGGCCAGTTTGTTCATCTAATCTGATATACTTAGAAAATGTGCCAATCATTTTGATGGAAATATTCTCTTAAATAAGTACACTGATAATGAATGAGAAGTGTCACAAATTGCTTAAGGGACACAATGTGATCAAATCCCAGTACATGATGATATTTTGACTATTTCTAAATAATATTCATTAAGTCACTAAGCATATACAGAAGTACAAACTCAGTTCAGAGTTCTTTAGAGGCTTGATTCTCTGTCATGAGCAGCTATGTGTTTTGTGTTCACATACAGAGGTTATAAATGCCTGAAATTCTATCATTTAATATTTTATTAACTGATATCCATTCTGAATTAGGTGGGTCTACCAATCAGTTACATCAAGAAAATACTTATTAATCATAAACATAAAATTTATGAGTGGAACAGTCTTTCAGACCTATGCAGGTATCCTGAGGTATCTGCTCTAGCTGAGTTAAGCTTCCATCACATAATCTCAATTAGAATATTCTTTTCTTTTTTTTTATAGCAATAACAATGTGTGTGCAAACACAACAATAAATTACCTGCAAGTAGGGAATCACTTTGCAGAGTGGCTGCCCAAAGAACCAAGTTTCTGTGATGTCCACTACTAACGTCGCTGGAAGACAGGTAATTGTGACCAGGATGTCAGCTAGAGAGAGATTTACTATGAAATAGTTGGTAACTGTCCTCATGTGATGATTCTTCCACACTGCAATACAAACTGAGATTGAAAAGAAAAGTTAGTGTGCACTGAATAACTTTGGTGACACTTCAACATGAAAATCCCTTGCATTCTGGAATTAAGGAAATGTGTTCTTAGTCTAAAAAGAATACTTGAATATGTAGTTTAGTGTTTTGTGTTAGAGGGAACAAAAGAAAGTACATGGAGAGAGATATGACATGACTATTGTGATCAAAAGCAACAGGTAGCAAACACTGTACAAGATATGCCTTTAAGATTGTTTTATAATTTTTATTTTCAAATTTGAAAAACTTTTATAATTGAGGCAAATAATTCCTTGAACATGGTGAACTAAATGCATAAATTTCCTTGAACATAGTGGCACTAAATGAATAAACTGAAACACCAGAAATGCTGTGACTGTGTCTGATGACCTACTCCAAAAGAAAAGAAAAAAAAAATAAAAGGAATAACTTGGGAAGTAAAATTCTAAGAGATTGTAGCACTTCATAGCTTTCAAATTTTCAAAATTTCAAACACTATAAACACTCTAAAAAATCATCCACAAAATTCTCCTGAAATATCATAATATTTCTTGTAAGAAAATGATACAATTCATTGTACATCAAAGACTCTTCTCCTTTAAACAGCAATTCTTTCATCAAGTAAATCTGGAAGATGATTCAAAGCCTCCTTTATCTTTCATGGTATAGTACTTGGCTTAATTTAGATATATGAAGCAGATCACAGAACACTCCAGAGGAGAATTAGAAGGCTATTCAGAAGGTAGTCCAAGTCTAAAATAGAATCAAAGCTAAACCACTCTCTGATTAAACTAACAAAGCTAGAAAAAAAAAAAGACTTTAAGGCACATAATATGTTAAGTTCAGGTGCTTCTTCAGATCCTAAGAAGGATGATGTGCTGGAAAGCTTAAGTCCATCTTCCAGCTGTATTAGATGATATAATAAAATATATAACTTCACCCCACAAATCCTGTGTTGCTTAAGTCTTTAGATCAATACAACTACAATAAGACTAACCTCCATGCCATTCTTGGCAAGTTCATTATTTAAAATCTGATACTGGAGAAGATTTCATGCCTGTCTTAAATATGTTCCAATGCTTAACAATAAGTTTTTCTCTTTTTAGTCTCCTTCTTCTCCTTCGCCTTTTTTTTTTTTTTTTTTTTTTTTTTTTGGTATACAGATGGCAATGAAAAATAGTTTTTCCTTATGGAAATGCTTCACATATGTGAAGATTGTTATCATATCTCTTCCCATTCTTCCCAGTAAAAGTCCAGATATCTTCACCTTTTACTGCTAATCATTTTCAGAACTGTTGAAGCCAGCCTTGTTGTTATTTTCTGGATGTTCCTCAAATTGGATCACAACTGAATTTTCGGAGCATCTTGCCCAAAATTGGTAAAATATTGACACAATATTGAGTATTCAATACTTTCATATTGAAACTACAGTCCTGTCCATTTCTTTTTTTGGTTACTCTGTAACAACAGGCGACAGTTATATAACATCTTCCTTTAAAAGTTCAGAGTGCAACTGCTTTGTTCTGGTGCAATGGTTTCAATAGTCTTTCACTGCTAATTGATTCATACAAATTCCTATTTTCCAACAGAGGATGTCAGTGTTTGTACGTGCCAGATTTAAGCAGATGTGTATACTCTTTGACAAAGCTCATTCTGATTTCTGTGCTGCCATATTTGAGAAAAGAACCTGATTTTAAGCATTATTTTTGATTTAAAAATCTACAAAAAAGTAACAAATGTGAAGTTAATCTCATTGGCCACAAACAGTACCAAAAGTGAATTCATAGTATTTTGCATTTTGTAGTCAAAGCTTTGTATCAGTATGAGGCAATGAATCCTTACAATGCAACAGGAAGCAAAGAAAATTTGCATCTTAGATGCGAGGAAAACAAAGCACAGTGCAGAAGTAGGTAAAGGCCATTGAGTAAATCAGACACAGATTAAGAAATGTGGACTTTTGAATTCTCATCTCTGTTCTAAGACTTCCATATCATAATGGCTTGTCAAGGACTCAATTTAGATGTGTTCAGTGCCTACCATTCCTCAAAGAAATATAAAAGACGGTACT
Source organism: Nothura maculosa (assembly GCA_032353885.1). Taxonomy (NCBI): domain Eukaryota; kingdom Metazoa; phylum Chordata; class Aves; order Tinamiformes; family Tinamidae; genus Nothura; species Nothura maculosa. The sequence goes on from JAUBOD010000078.1 coordinate 608,159, forward strand.
CCTTGCTACTCAGGGTGTAGTAAGAGAGAAAGCAGCTCTAAATTCTTTTGAATTATAGTTTACAGAAGAAAGAGGCACCTCTAAGTTGGAAGAAAGTTAATGTACTAGCATAGGAATGTAGGCTATTTTGTTACTTTAGTTTTCACCGTCTGTTTCTGCTTTTGACCTGATAAGTTCTTTGCAGCATAGACCATTTTTCATCCTCTCTTTGTATGGTGCTTAATGCAACAATGTCTTAACTTATGCAACATCATCTTAACTTATGCATTTACAAGCTGTCATAATAATTAAGAAATCTCCCAGCAACTTGTACTATGAATATACACATATAATTAATACATGTAAGAAAGACCATTATAAAAGCCTGTGAAGAGAAAAAAAAATTAACTGAAGGTCAGTCTTTTTGTCCCCCAACTGGTTGCCCTCTGCTGGTTGAAGTGTTGCTTTCAATTCTACGATATTTACTTTAAATGTAAACATAAACTCAACTACAAGGATTTGAAAAGAATAGGACAATGTTGTAAATGACAAAAAATTAGTTCAATATATTTCTCCTAGACTTGATATCTCCTGAGTCCACTACAGTGCTAAGCTTGTTCAATAGTCCTGGAAGACAGTTTCATTCATATACAGACAATCACACAGATCACCAAGAAAGTGTCTTTATTCTGTATTCAAAAGCTAATCTTCCAGGATTGCAAAATAGTCTTAACATACTACTGAAGGTGGTCATTAGGTAAGCATCAAGCCCTAAAGAAACATGCTGGCTGGAGAACACAAGTTTCACAGAGAATGAATTATTATTATTTCACAGAGAATGAATTATTCACTAAGCAGAGTGAAACAGCAGAGAACAGTAGCCAGGCTTAGAGAAGCAATGAAGAAAGAAACAGAAAGGTAGTAAACATTCTTATCTGGAAGTGGATTTTACCAAAAAGTAATCCAAAATGATAAAGCATCAGATAAGTCAAGTACTAGCCTTCCCTTAAAAAAAAGAAAAAGAAAAGATATCAGAGAAATAAGATGATAAGATGTTGTCTGTTAAGGCACAATATAGTGCTTTGAGTTAAACTGTTAGGAACGTCAATTGAAAAGCTATGAACTAGCAAAAATAGACCTGGAAACTTATATGCAAATCTTTTTGCATAGAACATGGCCTTTGATATACTCAATTATATGGGTGAGTTATGGACAGCAAACAAGAGAGGATCAAAGAGTTCAAAGAAAATTGCAAGAAAAATGTGAGAGAAAAAAATCTAATAAAAGTTCCTTTAATATGTATAAATCTTCAAAACTATTACAATTCTCTATTGGAATGTAATAACCTGTACAGCTTATTATTTTCTATATTTTAATTTTTATTTTATAAAAATGCTCAAACCTACAAATGAAAACAAGAAGGCGAGTTCTCACAAAGAGCATCTGCTTTTCCTGTGCCTGATAATTCCTTTTTTTATAATGAAGTTGCCTTCAGTTTCTTCTCTCAGAATGAAGAGAGCATCTTTGAGCAAAACAATTGCTATTCTTACCTTTGCCACAGAGTGTCAGTGAAGGCTTGGAAACTAGACTGAGTTGCCAGCTCGGTCTGGTTTTGATTTGTGGTGGCTTTCCTTACTGAAGAGAGTTCTGTTCTTTCAGACTCACACCTGCAAAGGGCCATCATCTTCCTCAAAAATATCTCATGAGCAGGTCTCAGGAAGGACTGAACACAACAAATTCAAATCAGAGATGACAGATGCTATGTGAAAGTCATCAAGAAAGCTTCAGGTTCCTCATCCTATCCCTGAAGAAAAAAACCCTCTCAAATACTACAGTATTATGAGGTTTTTAGACTGGTCTTGCTCATGTATAAATTTAATCCCTGTTGGTTTAGCATCCTGGGGTATTTCAATTAGAGATCGTAATGCTATCTATTCAATTAGCATAATTCATTGTATTTGAAGCTGAATATGAAAACAATACCAAGGCTCCAGCTGGTATAAAATGCAGCTGATTGCCTCCTGGGAGATTTAGGCTGTCTTGGGCATATTAAACACTGTGATAAAGTCCTTCCACTGGAAAATAGTTGGCTCAGCTGTCAATTATTTTCTGCATGTCTGCCCCTAAGCTATTTCTCTAACACTCCAGAAGTCTTAGCAACCTCTTATTCAATGGGTGAACTTCCAGTTGGACCTCTCAATCCAAAGGAAAACATAATTTCCATAGCTAGCAATGCCTGACATTTGTGTGTGTAAGTGAATGACACCACCTCTTACCTCATTTTTTGGTGAATAAGAATGTTAAATCCCAAATGCTTATAAAGAAAAACCTATTGTTTTCTTTCTCCATCACAACAAACCTTGAGACTTAATTTTGCTTTATTAATTTAACATCACAACTGATTTTCTGAAACAGTATATTGCTACGTAGAAGTCATAAAGAAGTAATTTTGTGATTATAAGCACTGACTAACATCTTCAAATGTAATGATGATTTATAATCAATGATGATAACAAGTGTTAATTGATTTAGGTTATACACTGTCCCTTCCTCCTCCTTCTCTTCCTCGACTCTCCAGCCAAAAAATATGACTCTTTATTTAGTATTTTCCTTTTGTGTGTGTGTTTCTGTGATTCACATTATTTACTGTGAATCAAGTCTTGATGGTGTGGCATCCAGCAACACAATCATACTGAAAGGAAAGCTGAGCAGATAAGCAGTCAAAAGGGATTTTGGTGTGCTCAAGCCTCCGCTCACTGAATGAATGTACAATATTGGAAGGGAAATTGCTATACCTGAAGCTACTCTCACTATGATCTATTCCTGTTCGAGAAACTTTCTGCTTTAGGAGTCCAAAATTAGGTGTCTAAGTCTAAGCTAATTTTATTTCTTCTGGATAGGCTCCATGAGTTGTTCCATAACTTTGTTGATGATCTTGATTAAGGGGGGAGAAGCATTTTACCTGAATTGTAGGGGATGTTTTATTAGGGGACTTTGAGTCCAGCAATAAGAACAAAAAATCTGAAAACACAAGGACTGTTTCTGTGAAAAGGAAGCGACAGCTATTTCCTAGGCTGTCAATCTCATAACCATGGTTAAATTCTAAACTCACACATTACTTCATTTTTACATAGCTAATCTTATCTAGGGAAAAACAAATCTGATACAAGATCCCATTAAGGTAGAAAAACTAATAGAAATGGAGGCACAAGGAGAATATACTTTTTATACAGTGTTTGTTGTGATAAAAATATATTGAAAGAAAATCTACGGTTGGTAATAATGCCCAGCAGATAAGAGCTGTCCTTGTATATGTGACTTGACAGCTGAAAAGATGGATAATATTCTTGTCTGCATATACAAAGGAATCACATAGTCTTGTCAGTGAAGTAATAGCTCCTTTTCATAAGACACACTAGAAACACATCAATAGATTGGAACAAAATCACAGAAGCATGACAAAAGTAGGTAGATCATGCTGCATGTGCACCATAAGTAAAAGGTTCATGTGAGAGGAATTCATCACTTTTTTTCTAGTAAAAAGTTTATAAATACACTGAAATTGTGAGAAATATATTTGAATAATGCCGAATAAATGAAATCTTAAAGTATTTTCTTGATTGTCAATAAATCCTCAATAAGTATATTGAAATGTACTTATGAGGTACTATCTCCTAAAGACAGCAAGGAGAATTTACATAGATAAAATTAGATATGTAAAATCACTCTTCTTATAGCAATATAAGTCCTGACTTGCTTTCTAACTATTAAATACACTCTGACTTTTAGAAGGAATTTAAATATGGGGATTGTTGGCTACTTTTGTGCTCTCCTATCAACTTCTATATATTATGTACTATCTCATTACTGTGGTGCTAGACAAAAACACAAGAACCAATTATACTTGCTGGAAGCTGGTCTCTACAAAGCAGAATTGGGAGTAGTAGCATAATCATATCATTTGCACAGAGTTTGTTTTCTACCTTAGTCACATTGCGTAATTAACAATCTGATGGGAATGAGAGTTCTTAACCACAAGTCCAGTTATGCAATAAAAACAGTCTGCCCCAAATCCCAGTTTTGGTCACCCCCAGAAGGAACTGGGAGGCATCATCTCACAGTTTCTTGAGCTGTCTATACTGATTAGCACAGTAAATTGTCCCTCCATACACCTACACATGCACACAAATCATTACAACCAGGAATTGACGTTACATTTCTGGTCATCTCTGCAGAGGTGGCTGTACTGAATGATCCTTATTTCATAATCACATTTGAAGTACTTATTTGTCTTTCTGGAATAACAATAAAATGCATACAAAATACTGAGGCACACTTCATGTTGGAGATGTAAGGACCCTAAATATAGCTGTCATACTGCATGATCCTGCAATGAGAAACTCCTGCACTTCACTATGATTCAAATTAAAATCTGAGTGGCTCATTAAAATCAAGGTAAGCTTTGTGACTAAAATGATGTGCAGCTTTAAAACCTTATGCTTCAAAATGCATCCAGCAATCATCACTAAATAGAGCTACATTAGGAAAAAAATTAATGTTCATTTCTAATATGAGTTTAAGAATTCTTTTTTTTTTAGACTACCCAAAAAAAATACAATTGAGTATACCAGTTAAAGGCTATAGAAATATTCCCCAAAACAGCTAAAACTCATGGAGTCCATTCTGAGAACCAGGAGACAAAGAACAGCTTTGCCAGGGCCAAATACACCACTTGGCTCTGAAACTTCTTCCTCTGGCCCAGGATTTATCTACCACCAGCTCTGATCCAGTGCAGCCATTTATACTGCAGCCAGTCTGCTGGGAGAGGAACTTTGAGGGACACTCTGTGAAAGCAGTGAGGGCGACTTTTATTTACTTGGGAGCTGCATTTAAGCTCGGGCTCTTGCCCTTAGCTCTGGCAGGGAACCATGGTGCAATCATGGTGCCTGACCATGGTGCCTGGTCACGAGCCTTGCTAATCCAGGTCATTATCCTGACACACTGACTTGACGTGTGACTTGACACCAGACCTGCCTTGTCTCTACAGATGTGCCTGGTGATCCCTGGGTTGTGACCATCACTGAGTTTGCCCTGCTCTCCTTGCTCTGGCGTGCTTGGGCTGTGCCCTTGCAGGTGATGGCACTGCCCTGCCTGCCCGGCTATCACCGTGGCCTCCCGCTTGCCTTCCCAGGGGAGCAACCCACTCTGGCTGCACTATGTTCACTACATTGCATTGTGACAAATTGCTTTTGTGGGAAGTGCAGTACTGAAAGCAAGTAAATCTTCTGCTAACAAATAGCCAGAAAAAGGCTTCACTTGACAAGCACCACAGAAAATAAACCCAGCTTAAAAAACGGAGCAAAAGAAATCTAAAGCAGCATTCCAAAATGTTCCATTTTGGAAAGATGGTAAGTTAAGGCAAGAAGTAACTCTTGAGTTACATTTGGTGATATCTCAAAGATGCTTCTTTCTGAAGGACACCTCACTGACCTAGCAGCTGCAGCCTGGTAGTCTCTGCACAGTTTCTGGTAGACATGGATCTAATGTTTTGAACAATCTCACTAGAGAGGAGAGCACTGCTTGAAGAGTTTGCTATTTACTTCCAACTTAACTTGCTAAATGCATGGTAGTAGGGAAGTGCTTTCCTCTGCCATCCCAGCTGAAGCCCTGGCATTTATGACCACTTGGTGCTAGTTAGTTCTTCTGAAGGAACTGCTGCAAAGCCAACCCTCAGGTTGAAGCTTATCATATATCAGATACGAGATATTTCATTAGTAGTTCTGTAGACAGAAGAAAGGAAGTTTGTTTAACAATTTTTTATAGTTTTTGTAAGTTTTGATCCTTGAGACTGAGACTTTTTCCATTTGTTCAAATTGCATGCTCATCCTTTACAGAAGAACTAGTGTCTTCTAGAATGATGTTACACTACAAATAGTCAAACTGCTTGTTGTTTTACTAACTAAGAAAGAAGTATTATTCAAGTATATTGCTTTTTTTTTCTGTAAGGTCAGCCTTCACCAGATGTAACTGTCATTTCTTTTAGAAGAATTAAAATGAAAACCAACAAAATCTGTATTAACATTCAAGTTGTCAGATGACCTCTTGGAACTCATCTTCCTCCAGCCCCTTCAGTCCTCTCCCTTTTGCCCTTTATCACAGTCAGGTTCAATAGGTCTGCCTTATTCGTGCTATGCAGAGTCATCTTTCAACATAAAGGATGCTAATGAAATACTGTGCTGTGTCCTTTCTGGACTCTCTAGTCAGAAGTATGATATACTTAAGCATTTGGATATGAAAATCTATAGAAGAATGGTCATCATTTACATCAACTTAATATTTTGATGCATTTCTGCTCTTGATATATCTCACAAGGATGTACATGGCTGTTTCTTGTCCTCAAGGTATGCCATTTCAGTGTATATCAGTTGAAACCCTACATCTTACATAATGAAACTCATACGTTCTGTATCGTATGTAGATTAAATGATATCAGGACCATATAATTTTCTATGAGGTACCTTTTTTAAATACAACCGAGCAATCCTAATTACTCTCTATCTAGGATATCTGCTGATATAAAGCACTTTCTATGCCAGGTTCCTCAAATGAAAATGAAAACCAGAGTAACTTAAAATGCAATTAAATGAAATATCCCTCATCTACAGCCATCAAAGCCTGTTAATACAGATCATGGCACCATCGAGGGGAACATATGGATCTTCCTATTCACCAACATTTGTGTGTTTGCATAGACCTCAGGAATTTTCCAAATACATTTAAAATCATATTAGAGAAAGACTTGAGAGATTACAGTCGCCTGTTGATAAACACTGACTTGAACTTAGGTGTTAAAATTATAAGCAAAACCTGTCTTCTACACCCAAGAAGAAAGAAGGCCTCAAGCCATACAGCAAGTAACAAACCAATGCTCTTGAGCTCTGTGAGTCAGAGAATTCTGAGGAAAGAACTGCAATTGGGTTCTGTATAGACCTCAGTGTAATATGGTACTAGGAGTTACTGTAAAATAGATTATAAACAACAGACCTATCTGGAGAAGACTAATTCTCCATCAGTGGGACTTATTTTTATTCTGAGCTGAAAAGAAAAAAAGAAATATCACCAAATTCTGTGAGTAAAGAAGATGTCTGAGATCTGTCTCTACTGCTCTGCATGGTCCCCACACGATGCTGCGGAGTGTCAAGCGGGGAGCTGGCAGTGCCCGTGTCCTCGGGCTCTTGGCTCCCGCGTGCTCCAAGGAGGCTGCCAGGACGCCCAGCAGGCCGGCTGGCAGGGGACCAGGCAGCAGCCTTGTTCTGTGCTGGGTCTTGGTGAGCCCTGCTGTATATTTTGATTTTGATGAATGAGCGAGGGTTCCCTAAGGGAAAGCATTTCATCAGAAAGTTTCTGATTTCCTCTAATGAACAATTTAAACAAGAACCATTCACATTCTTTTTACCTATGTAAACAAATTTAAATAGATGGAGCTGAGCATTGATTATTAATCTTTTATGATCTTATTCCAGTTTCTAAATCATGCTGCTGGTTGAAGTGAATGATCATGTCCAGTGACTGGAGACTTCAATGCATTCTAAAAATATCTTTCTTACTTCAATTTCCTGCTTTTCTATATTTAAGGAATATTTACAAATACAGAAGAACCATTTTACTGAGCTTCAATACGCAGTTCAGCAGTCCTATCTTGCATTACCTTTGCCAGGTAATTGCAAGAGCTCCATGGCATTCAAGACTTTCAAGATTTGTGCAAAACAGAAAGCCCTAATCCTCAATACCTATGCTGCTTCTAGGGGTGGATAGTGACCAACTGAAAATGAAATAGGACTCGGAGACAGCACATGCAGGTATTATCACACAGAGTTCATATTATCTGAGTATCCATGGAATTGTGTCTTGAAAACTCAGTCAGTAATTCTAAGAAAAATGAATATCTGACTTGAGCCTTTACACTGCAAGTCAAAATGCAGCTATGTAATAGGGTCATTTTTCTTTTCAGTGGCCCCAGATGAAATCACTGATGGGCAGCTGATGTGGGCACATGAGAGAATCAGCAACATGAAACACTTGAATGTAATAATCAGATTTGCATTCAAATGCAAAGCTTTGCTGACGGCTTTCATTTTAGCTGGTTTTGCAGCAGTTTGGGCAGTAAATGTCAATTTTCCTAATTAAATTGAAGGCCAAATGACAATGCAAACCTTGTTATGTGCTACTATTAGTAGGCAGAATTCCTGTGGTGCAGCTCGGCCAAATCCCAGTAGATGTCAATCCAAGTTCAAGCTTCTGATTCTACCTTTGGCTGTTAATTAACTGTCAGGATGTTTTAATCCAGTCTGTTGCTAATATCTGTGGGATGTTCTGTGCCTTCCACTTGTACAGATGTTACTGAAGGGACACAGTGAGTTTCCTCATTCTCTGCAAATGTGCTATTGAAAATGAGAGGCAGATATGTCATTTTACAGATCAACACAGGGAGGGGAAAGGTTTTCTATGGTTTCTTAAGTGCTATCCAGATAGGACACAGATGAAGCAGAACTGAAGTGCTGGCTTTGCATGGCACATCAGACCAGCTACATCGGTGTGTAGCATAACATAAGCAGAACAACACTGAGGATTACACTACAAACCATTAAAACTCATCAAAACCAATCCCTGTTCAAAGCAGGGGTCCAAAAGTAAATTTCAGATGAAACTAGAATATGGATTTTTTAAATAGGAATAATATGACTTTGAATGTACATTGCTTTACATCATATACCAGAAGACAAATAAAGAAAAGGAAGTTTTAAAAATGCCTTTGGAAAAGGAGCATAAGCCAAATCCATTCCTCTCCCCAAACTCATAGATGGCTGCAGTTAGAGCATTTGGAAGTTTCTACACAAAGATAAGACAGTGCTCAGCTAACAAGTACCTGCACCCGCAAACCCCACAAACAGACCCTTGCCTATAAACAGAAGCACCCTGGGTGGATGAGGTCTGGGTACCCACAGGGGCACTTTAAACAGAGACAGAGACGGGCACTTTAAACAGAGACAACTTTGGCAGAAGCAGCAGTAGGTCCAGCACGAAGGAGAAGTGCCAGGACAGGCAAACATCAACTTCTGTCCCCCAAAATAAGCCAGTCTCTACAGTATCAGGGGGTCAGCATTTCCACTTTGACACCAATATTGGCTCTGTTTTCAAGCACAATGAGGGAAAACTGCTTATCCTTGCAGCTTTCCCAGAGAAATAGAGGGCAAACACGGCAAGAGATCCTATAGGAAATGATTTGACCTTGAGTCTGGAGGACAGCCTATTTACAGGATGGGTGGAGGCAAATAGGTGAAGACAGATCCTCTCCCCTCACTCCAAAATTAGTCATTGCTCCGGATCAGGATGAGCACACACTCTTTGGGAAGGCTATTAGTGCTGTCTATCAAGCTCACTACAGAGCAACCAAGCAAGTAAGCAGATGTTCAGGCTTCTGAATAACATAACCCCTTTTGCTGAAGACACCCTGGTTTCATGCATATTCAGGATTTATCAGCAGCTACCATGCCATTACAGAATCAAAATAGCAGTATCAATCCTTTAAAGGAAAAACAGACGTCCAAAATTGTGCTGTTGTCTTCAGCCTCCTCTCTGGCAGCGTACAAAGCCCTACCATACATAAATCCCTTCTAAAAACATGAATGGGAAACCCTTAGGGCAGAGCTCCGTGCATTAGTGCGCCACTCTTTGCCTGAGAATATCACTGGTATAAATAAGAAAGAAAGAAATGCGAATGGCCGCGATAAGCAGATTCTTGGGCGTAATGAGCTCCCTCCCTGGTGGTCACACGGCATGTGTGTTCATTCATAAATACGGGCTTTATGAAGACTGGCGTATTCCCATTCGCAAAACGAAATGGAAAGCTGTGTGGGAATAGGAAAGAGCCGGTGGGCATGGAGACGCCTCAGGAGTGGGGTGGGTGTGAGAGGACGTGTGTGAGTGTCCGTGTGTGTGTGTGAGCGTGTGTGCACACACGTGTGAGTACGGGAGCTGGCGTCAGCCTCACAGACACATTTTCTTACAGCTCGGTGTAAACGAGCGGAGCGGCAGCCGGAGGCGGGGAAGGAGGGAGGCAGAGGGAGCCGCCGTGCCCGTCCCCAGGAGCCGGAGCGATGGCGGAGCGGGCAGAGAGGCAGGGGCAGCGGGGGCGGCCGCTCCTGCCCTCCGCCTCCAGCGAAACTTTCATTCACTGGCGAGAGGGACCCTCCTCCCGCTGCTCCCGCCGCTCCCGCCGCTCCCGCCACCACCAGCCCCCGCGGAGTCCCTGACCATCCCCTGCCTTCACCCCGCCGCCCCAACGGCCCCAACGGCCGCCGCCCCAACCGCCCCAACGGCCGCCCCCACGGCCCCAACGGCCACTGCCCCAACCGCCCCAACGGCCGGCTCCTTCACGGGTGAACGGGCGCGGGGCGCGCTGCAAGGAGCCACCTCCCTCCCGGGCCTCAGCCCCGGCTCCCGTCCCATCCTTTAGGTCACACGTAGGGCGCTTATTGCCCCTGGGGGGGACCGGGGCAGCCCCGCGGGCGCAGGGACGAGGCGGCTTCGCTGGGCGCGTTCAGCACCTCGCCCGGCGGACAGGGACAGGGACAGGAAGAGAGACAGGGACAGGGACAGGGGACGGCGCCCACAGACAGGGGCTCCTGCCGGTCCCGAGCGGCGCCCGGGGCTTCTGTCCCGCGCCCGTAACGGGCAGCTCGCGACGCGGGGCGCGTCCCGGGCGGCGGCTCCGGGCGGGCTGCGCGGCGCGGGGCTCACCCAGGACGTTGCCGACGAGCGCCACGATGAAGACGACGATGTAGCCGGCGATGAGCGCCCACTCGTACTCCTTGGGGTGCAGGTACTCCCTCCAGAGGTAGCGCACGAACTCCTCGTCGTCGTAGTCGGCGGCAGCGCCGAGGAGCGCCTCGCGCGTCCCGTTGGGCTCCGGTGAGGAGGGCGAGGCGGCGGAGGCGTTGGCGCAGGGCGCGGGGCGCGGGCCGGACATGGCAGGCGGCGGTGGGGCTCGCGCGGAGCCGCTCAGCGCTCGCCCGCGCCCGCCCGCAGCCCCTCCATGGAGACGCGCGACTGCCGCGCGCGGCGCCGCGCGGGGCCGCGGGCGCGAGTGACGCGGGAGCGCGGGGAGCCAATGCGGGGCCAGGCCGCGCTCCGCGCCCGCGCCCGAGCTCCGCGCTCCGCTCCCGCGCGGGGGAGGCGATGGAGCCGCCAGCGCCCCCGCCCGCCCCGTCGCCGCCGTCGGGGCTCCCCGACCCGCCCGCTGCCTCCCGCGCTCTCGTCGAGCTGTAAAATCAGAGAGACAGGGACTCTGGACGGGCCCATGCCAGATGGAAAATAAAATAGTAATAAAAAAAAGAAACCCAACCTCTTCCCCTAATAAAAAAATCTGTTACTGAGGTGATTTGTTAATTTTATGTCTTCCTAGCTGAGCAACTAAGTGGTCGGGATATAAGCACCACATCCCCCATGAAACAGCACACCTGCCTCTGCCAAGGTGCCAAAGTGAGTGAGTGAAGGGGCTGTTGTGCTCCTCTAATTCCAGCACAAGGGCATCACAGAGAGGCAGGGATTCAGAAGCACTCCCGTGCTCAGCTCCATACAATACTTAATTACACTTTACAGGCATGCACTCCACTCTGTGGACTGCTGAGTCCAGTGTCTCGCATGCATGCCCAATGGTGCCACTGAGCAACAGCTCAGTGCTTCCACACATCTGCTCTCCTTGCTTTAGTTCCCTCTCTGTAAAATAAAGAAAGAAATAAAGAAAAATGAAGAAAAATGTATCTTTTCTATTCCACAAGGGAGTTGAGGGGACTTCTTAGGATAAATCCATTAAATAATGGGATACACTCTAACGTAAAAGTAGATCAGCACCTACCATACTTAGCTTAGGAAGGTAGACTTTGCCTTATGAATAAAGACTAAGTCTTTATTTATAATGAAGATAATGAAGACTTCTAAGATTTTATTAGTTGTCTTTTGGGATGGAGGGGTATTTAGTGCCCAGTAGAAACAGATGTTTTAGGAGCTTGTCATGATCCTCATTAATGGTGAAACCACACAGAACAAGACTATTTGGCAACAGATACCACACTTGTACTCCAACTTGTTTGATGTGTTCAATGCTTTCTTCTCTGGCTTGAATGTTTGTTTTCAAGCTGACATAAATTCTGAAACAATTAATGCCTTTCTTAACATGCCCAAAGGGGATTGCATTAATCTCCCTCACTAACGGTAATTAAATGAATAAATAAATAAATACACACACACATATTAAGAATTAACATGATTTTAAGGAAAAAAATCTTACAATTCATTATTTTTCAGCCAGATTACAGACTTGATTGATAAAGGCAACTGCATAAATTTAGTATTCCTAGACTCTTGTAGGACATTTGCTTTAATCGGTTCAGCTCTTTCTGATTAGGGAAGCAGAATAATAAGGAATCAATACAGCACACATAATAAAGATTAAAAACTAGCTAAGTTACAGGTCTCTGAATGAAATGGTAAGTGAAGAATTATTGCTGATCATGTGCATTTCTACTGGCCCCAAGCAGGTCAACTCTTAGTTCAGCTACACTCAGCACTCGACGTCATTGAAGAGAATAGCAGATGCTACAACAATCAGGAAGAATGAGCTAAACACCTGCCCTCATGAATTCCTACCCCAAAAGGTTAATGTGATCTTGGATGGTGTGATTACTTACAGGTATATAGCTGTGAATGTAGATTAAGGTGTACAGAAGTGTAAAGGAAACCTAACTAATGAGCTAAAATCTGCAACATGTACAACAATCTACTACTGAGCAAGTGCTTATCAACTTGAGTCACTACAGCTGTGCATTTTAAAATCAAGATTGGATGCCTTTCTAAAATATAAGTGCTAATTCAAATATAAATTAATTCAGAAAAGTTGCATGACCTTCAATACAGAAGAGGTTAGTCTAGGTGATTACAGTAGTCCCTCCTGGCTTTCCAATTTCT
>JAUBOD010000078.1:630100-641374 GCA_032353885.1 Nothura maculosa
CTACTGTGAGTACACAAAATATTCACAGATAAAATATCTATTGCTCTTAAAAAATAACAGCAAATGTGGAAGACTACAGCTGAATTAAATATATTTTCCAAATTTTATGTTATCAATCCCAACTTTTAAAGGAAAAAAATTAGGAAATGTATAGTGCTTTTAAAACATAAAATTTGTAATCTCCTGAGGTAATTAAGAAAATGGATTTATCGTTCTGTTGAAGCATCATTTCAAAAGCTGCACAGGTTTACTCCTCAGGGCACCAAAATTCCACCTCAGATTAATTAATTAATCAAAATATTACAAGTGTCTGATACTTATATTGCAAGTGTCTGGAATGTGTAAGCAAGGTTACCTCACAGTTATAGTAACATTGTCATTCATAAGTTCTCTATTTGTTCTCATTCTATTCTCCTTCTGCAGAGAAAACTAGAAGCTAGAATATGCAACACAGAAACTGGCCTAAATTATTCTTGGATTAGTCAAGATATTCCATTCAAGAGATGCACAGAATCAGGTTTTCTATTCCCAGTCCCATTAGCAGAGCTTAATATTGTAAGTTAAGAGTACGGTGGATAGCGAGCAATGCTCCAGAGAAGAGGACTGATATGGCCTCCTGTGAATCAATCTATTTTTTTAGGCAACTAGTAATTAATTCACTATTGAGAAATGGTTTCCTTACTCTCCTAGAGATAGTCTGATCATATGCTTCCACTGCCTGAAGAGGAAACACATTTAAGAGGGAATACACTCTTCCTGGCTCCTGAACACTTCTTTTGTTATCAGTTCAGATTTAAGCAGTAGTATAGTGTAATATTGGTAATATACTGTATTATCCTGTACTGCAATGCTGAAATTCTGTACTGTAGTACTTGAAGTACTATTTCTTTCAGTCTGTTGTGAAAGATCTGTATTAATTATAAAATCATGAGAATGTTAGAAGAGTATGTAAAGCCTTTTTATTCATCTTGTAAGTATTCTGGCTTATTGTAGGCTTAAATAAGCATCAAAAACACAGAAATAGACTTCCCAGATGTATAGCATGTGCATCAGAGTGCCATGTCCTAAATTCTAATACGAAGGTAACACATTATGTTAATTTGTTTTCTGAATAACTTTATAGTTGTCCTTTTCATTTTTTTTATCTAAAACATTACTCAGGCTGGGATGAAGTCACCCTCTATCGCTTAATATATAAAGCCTTTTCCTACATAAATAGTCTGTTGATCAACTATTTTCTCCCTATATTGAAGAAAATATAATTTCTTCTTTGTTTTATAAGATCTAGCATTTTCTGTAATTTGCACTATACAATTATTCAAAGTCTTTTCTTGGTGACCTCTACTACTAGGCACAGGAACCCAAGAGACTTAATGGAAAATTTTAACAGTAGGAATGGAGAAAATATATTACTGAGTACCTTTGCCTTTTCTGTGTTCTTGTTCATATTGAAATATTGAGGATATGGAGAAATTATTCCACATTTTCCTTAGTCTTGCTAATGATGATGACGCAGATTAAGAAATTCTTCTTGCTTACATACCTTTATATACCACTCTAATTTCTATGCCAGCTAAACCCTCGCTTTCCTAACTCCAATTCTGCATGTTTGGGCAACATCTATATAGTCTCCCAAGCAGTCCATCCCCATTTCCACTTTCTCTGTATTTCCTTTTCCATTAGTTTTCAATTTCAATTAGTTCAGCACAGTGACAAATCTGTGTTTAGGGCTAGATATGATAAAAAGTTCACAAGCATCTAATGTGAAATGCTTAACCAATATAAGTGTTGTCTGTTAGTACAAATTTGTTGATAATTTTTATGGGTTTCTAAACCAGATCAGAAACCATCATTTCTGCATAGCTAGCATAAAACTATAATAAATAACTTGTTATATGCCCCCTCAAAATCAACAGATCTACATTGATTTCCTAACTTTGGATCTGGATGCAGCTGGTACTGCTGGGTGACCTAGGAGCACCCAGATCTTGGGTTGATGATGCTTGAATAGTGGCCTACATCTTCCTGATTGAGCTGAAAGGTAAGTGTGGAACAGCCTGTTACCTCTCCCGCAGATCCCAGCTGCAGGTCCTGGCAGCACATACCACAGATTGCTGTGTTTAATATTTTTTTTTGTTGTTGTTTCAGAACACTTTATTTTCTTAGTGAAAATGTATTTTCCTAGGAAGAAGAGGGGTGTCTTTTGATGTTTTCTGTGACAAGGACTACATGCATTATGTTTGCACTGGGTTTTTACTTAAATGAAATCAGGCAGTGCAGGTAATAAATCATAGCAGTTACAAATCAATAAAAGACCATGAAAGTCAGGACAAACTGCTTTGTTCTTATTCCAAAAAGTTGACTTTAAGAGAAAACTACAATAGACCAGAAAACATAAAAATACAACGTTAAAAAACATCCCTGGAGAGCTTACTGTGTGGGAACAGACAAGAAAGCAAAATGTGGGAGGAGAAACAGTAAAAATGGATGTGCAGACCTTCTGTAATGACCCAAAGAAAATCACTCACACAGCTGGAAATCAAACTCCTGTCTCTGGATTTCAAATCTTGTACCCTGGACCATTGCACGTTAGAGCTACAGGACTGTGACTAGTACAGTCTGTTGAAAACTAGACAACCACAAACTCAAATATTTTAATGTATTTATATTAATTCTTCTCCTGAAACAGAACTTAGACTGTGTGTCCCATGATTCAGTTGTTAATCAAAGCCTCTATTCCCTATATTTTGCCCCTATTGAGGAGGGCACTTAAGGGAGACTGACGAAATTACCTGAGCTGATGCTGCTTGTAATCAGCACCTAATAAGGCCCCTCCCAAACTCATTTTGGTCCCTGGGACACAAGGTGGACAAACAGTAGTGTTTAGGTCAGGTTCTCTCAGGGATGATGTTTAAAAATAACACATAAGTGCCAGCAGAGAAAGTGCTTCAAGGCAGGCAGCCAAAGAACATTGCTAAGAGCTCCCGACCTCCATTGGGAGCTTCCATCTGAGTAACTAAGTGACATTTATCATTTAAAGTGAGCCTATGCCTATAGAAACAAATTAGTATCCCTGCAATATTTTTTGAAGAATTGCATCCATACTATTAAATTCTTTCACAATAAGGTACTGTATCCCAACTGCATTTCAATTTACCAGTTAAATGTTAGCAAGTGTGGATGTGTAGAACATCCACATGTCAATGTTTTCTGAAAACTTGGTGTCATTCTCAGTGAAAACTGAAGAGTTACATACACTAACTGACACATTTCAACATGTCTATTTCAAATTCATTGTTAATATTCCCCTCCTCTCTGACTATTTGCTTTGGACTAGAGAAGGGCAGGTGACAATGTCACCTGGATATTTCTTTAGATGCATGAGCATGTCTGGACAGATTCATTGATGGAGATCTGAGATTTCTATGATGACCTTATTCTTAGAGCAAGGGACAGCTTAAGGCTATTCTAAGTTATTCTTCTTGCTTAGGCTCTCAATGTCTGTTCTAAGACAGAAACTGAAATTGCAGAAATGTTCAAGTGAATTTAGTTATATATAGGAGGTTATGTTATTTATATGTAAGGAAATTCCTTTTCTTCCAGTATTTCCCTGGAAAGGGAAGCAAATTAAAAATTTAGGAAACCTTCTAAATGTCTTATCTTAAAATCACTTGTTTCTGGATCCTGTCCATAGATCTCAGACATTTTTTTTTAAGTAACAGAAAAGATGACATGTGAAGTTTATAGGGAGCCACTTGGAAAATATTCCAAGCAGAAGTGAGAAGGAGTAAGGAAGGAGTATTATAACCTACATTGTAATCCATGTATTCCTTGTATTTAGTTGCTCACAGGAAAAGAAATTCTTATTAAATTCGTTGCAGGATTCTAGCTTACATCCTACGAAGTTACGATGTGAATTTACTAGCAGTGAGAGGTTTCATCAAGTTCTGACACAGGTGCTGATTCCAGACATGTATTTGTGGGTGATAAAACTTTAATATCCCTGTGTGATAAAACCCTAGGGATTTTTCTATCCTAGGCAGCAAAGGGAAAAAAAAAAAACCTATATTAGTGTTTTTTGTTTAAATCATTGGCAAACAGAACATATTCATTTTATCCTTATCTCTCATTATGGTTGTCCAGTATTTTAATTTTACAAGAGACAGCAGAGACAGAGTTAGTAGTTACATCTTCAGCATAGTAAAACAGATAGTTCCAGGCTTGAGCATACATACTGCATTTAGTACACAAAAATGTAATCCCCATCACTTCACTTTGCTCCTCCCATTCATGCAACAGTCTACTGAGTCTGAAAAAGGAGCCTGCTTGAAGGGATGACAGTGACTGCCTTGCAAGAAAACTATCTGTAGTGAATAAGAAAATAAAATTTCTCTCCGTCTTTTTATTTTATTTTATTTTTTGGTTAAAAGACATAACATATTAAAAAAAAACAAAATTGATTATATTTTAGTTTAACAGCAAAATTTCACAGTTTCTGTGTTAGGCAATAACTCTCCTTGTTTGCAGTTGACTAAATAGAATAGAGACAAAGATTTCAAATATTTAAGAAGCTGCTCTCAACTCATAAAACCTTACAAGATATTTCTACTTAAGAAAATGTTTCCAGCATGCTCATAGCAGATACATTTCAAAGATAACACTATTCCTTCTCATTTTACTGTAAGCATGCTTTAGAATACAGGCTCAAAACAGTAAATTGTCAGTGAAACAAAGAAAAATTCCACTTGAAGTCTCTATGACAGAAAGTATTCAAACTGTCATCTCTGCCAAGGCATGGGCCGGGGCACTATTAATTTGTGCGTCTACAAATTAAGCTCTTAAAATTATTCTTGACCTGGTTTTCAAACCAGACTAAGCAACTTCCCCCCAAACAATTGCCTGGGCTCAGGAGGTAGCAGACACAAGGGAGAATATAGAATATATGAACAATACAATCTCCTGTCTCATAGACTGATGATGTTTAACAATACAGACAGAGCCAAACTTTACAGGTTGGCCTCAGAACCAGAGATTGAATGTGGACATTATTTACTCTACTAACATAGATGTAACCTGACAGTTAGGGTGTATCATGAATGTAGATTCCTTCTTAAACATTCTGACTTGAACCTGGTCTTATCTCCCTATTGTACTGAAACACAGAAAAATTATCTTTCTGATGCCCCATGAATACTTAAGCAGCATCTGAGAATAATAAAGCTAGCTAATAGTTAAGATGCTGGTGTTTGAGGAAAGATATCCTGAGACAAAAGGATCTGTTCTAACATCACCATTAAGCTCATGTAATTTAAGCATGATAAAAAACAATCCTTGTAATTTTCCCACCTGTAGCAGAATTATATTTCAAGCAGGAGAATCAAGCAGTAGCACATCTGCCAATGTGTGCTAAATAATTTGCTGTATCCATTGACTGATAGTCACATATTTTTACAGAAGCGATTTCCTAGTCAACCTAGAGAGGATTCTGTGACTTCCATTATTCATCACTTCTCTGAGCTGTTAGTCAGTAGACAGGAACTCCCAGGACTGTCTCCATTTGGAGAAGAAAGGAATGATAAAAATGAGGTGTTTTTTTGGTCCTACACACAAAATCTGTTTTCCCTGAGCACAGGAAAAACAACCTTGCTTTAGTTTCCTCCAGTCATCTTCTCAGCTTTGAACCCACAAAGCCCTCTTTTTCTTGAGACCAAGTGCATGACTGTTTTTCTTTCTCTGTCTTTTTTTTTTCTCTTGATGTATATTCACTTTGTCAGCAGCTGCATGTCACAACATAGAGCTCATCTCTGTTTTGGTTCTGTTATTTGGCAAAGTTCTTTGGGATAGAGTTTCTTAATTTTTTCAGCTGACAATATGGAAAAGTTCTTGTTCTTTTTTTTTTTAATTGCATCTGCTTAACATGGGAGAAGACTGAACTGGACATCCTGCAGTTTACACTGAATTTGTAATCTCTGTTGATTAAAGATCCTTTCATAGAAATCAGTGACACCTTCCAGTGCAGAAAAAATTCTATACTGTGCCTCATTTTATCATTCTTAGCCATGATGCAAGAAAGACATCAAAAATTTTCTGATAGCTATATTCAAATAATCTTTCAATGTCTGATTATAAGACATTCTTCACAGGAGAGTTGTTCTTCAGGTGGCACAGACTATTAGCATTTTTAGAGGACCCAGCGTTTGCCAAATTCAAGCCAACCTAGATTACATCCTTTGTAAGACAACAGGAGTTGGACACACAAGTGATATGTAAAAAGCTGAGAGCCTAAGCCGTTAGGAATAATTTAACTCTCTCTTTTACATTAGCCATGTTTGATATGAATGATCTCCACAAACCAGTCAGTCAGACTCAAGAGGCAAATGCTGGAAACCCTGCCTGTCCCTGATGGTCGCTTAGACACTTGGCTGTACCTGTAGTGAAGTAAGAATAAGGATGATTGGAGCATGTAAGAGGATTAGTCATGAAATACTCGTGCTAAGCAAAAATTGAAAGCAATACGAAAACTGGTGTATCTTTAGGACAGTCCCAGATTTGTAAGGGGTGATACTACCAGAGGAGCAGCAAGTGAAGACTGAAACAGGGAGAGATCAGGTGAGAGAGTGAATCAACAAAATCATTTGCTCCACACAGAGTGCAAGATACCTGCAGTACTGCTGTGGATGTATAGCAGAATTATGTATGACAAGTACCACTAAGAACTGAACACAGTGCCACATCCTATTTAATGGATAGTGTTTTCTTGGCATGTGTTATATTATCTAGGGCAGAATGGGTCAAATTTATCTAAATAATTTAGAGACTGAGGTGCAACGCTCAAGTCAGGAACATCATATTTGAGTCAGAGGAAAGAGAAAGTAAGACAATGATGCCTCTAGAGAGTCAAAATCTTAGATGAGCTTGACTGGAAACCTTCAGTGCCTGCAGAAAGACATCAAGGAACTTGTGCTCCAAGCTTAGGCATCTCAGAATTGTTTAAAGGTTGGAGAGAAGAGGTTTTGTCCTGGCATGTGGCTTGAGTGAGTGTCCAGTTAACATAGGGGGTTGTGTGCCTGGTGAATTGCAATCACTTTCATTTGACTACTACTCCTTTTTTGAAATTGGACAGCTGCAGCTGATTAGCTAATTAGTTAATTGGCATTACATATATTTGCTTATTATAGACATATTCTGATGTTTAAATACATCCAAACCCTGCTACTTCAGACAATTATAATTGAAATTTAAGACAAAATAAAATGCCTTATTATGAATACATTGAATTATCAGACTGCAATCATTTTAAATATATTAAGTCTTTAAAATGTAAAATGATGTACATGGATATTCCTGCCTGGTAATTTATTCTTCAGCTTCGTGTTGCTAATACGCTTGAAACTAAAGCTATTTTGATAGTTTATTACATATTCTTACTTCCTTATTAATTTACTGACTTTTCTAGTATAAAGAGAAATATTTGCAATTTTTTTTTCTTTCTATTTTTTTCTTGTCTTTTATTTAACAATGAATTAAGTTATTAGGACACAAAGGTCAGATGAGTGCATATAATAATGTAGCGGTAACAAGACCGAGTATGTTAGAGAAAAAAAGTTCTGTAGGTATCCAAATATCTGAGGGATTTTCTTCATTATCTTATGTCGTAGGATTATTTTTACTAAAAACAAGTGGGAAAAGTGGTAAATAACTTGAATATTTTACTTAAAGTTTAACAATTTTCCAAATGTCTTGAAGATGAAAAAATCATTCTTAGAAACAAAATGTAAAGAAGATGAAATAGCTGCAATATGAACATCTGGGAAAATATTAAAATACTTCCAAAGTATATGCAAACCTTTGATTACTTTTATTCATTAGTGTTGTAGGATTCCTGTCTGGCTTATCAACAGAGCTTTGTGCCTAGCCATGCAAATTTTCATATCAAGAAAGAGCTGCTGTTCATATGAAATTCAGGAGAAATAATAATCCATTCTGCACCAGTTGCAATGTGTTGTTTCAGAGCATACTTCTTCAAAGTGTGTCACTAGCACGATAATTTAAAGGTGACGCTGAAAAGCAGATGGCAATGAATTATGCCCATAGAATAAAAAAAAAAAAGAAAAAAGAAAGGCAATATAGACTATATATTTGTGTGTGTGTTTATTTTAAATATTTTAGAACGACATTCTGATCTTGTTTGTGTACAAATCTGTTCAGCTACAGCTAACACAGATGCATCACCTCACTCAATTGGTAGAGACCCATGCAGTTGGACTCTGGATGATGACAGCGCTGCTCCCTGTTGCTAACAAACTGCCGGAGCTGCATACAGTAAAGTAGGAAGCCAAAAATGGGGGCAAATGATGTACAAATCACAGTACATTTCTATATGATGGACACATGTTAATCTTTGGGAAGGCAGCTCTGCTCTAGAGTTTTATGACCAAGAATATGTAAAACATAATGTAGGTCATTAAAATGGAAGAAACTGCTAATGGCTCAACTGAAAGAGCCATAAGAAATACATTTTTGCTGGTCTTTTGAAAGAAGCATATAAAAAGGATCTGAATGACATAACTAGGTACAGAGGGAAAAAATGGATAATATAAAAACAATACTGAGTCAAGTTAAAGGTCCATCAAGTGTGGTGATCTTCCTCAGTTGCCTGAAGCACATACCAGGAAGGATATAATAAATATGCCTAGTGGATAATGAAATTTCTCAACTATAACCTCCCAGCTTCTAGGGATTATTGAGCTACAATAGGTATATTTGTATTCAATAGTCTTGATAATTTTTTCATAATTGCACTGCCCTTTTGACTTGCCATATTTTTGAATATGTCCCGCCTCCTAGGAAAGGGATTTCTAAAATTTAGCTGTGCATTTTGTGAAAGAATACTTACATTTATTTGCTTTTGATCTGTCATGAGGAAGGGTAATGGACCTAGCTAATGAATTGCCAATATTGCTTTAGTTAGGGAATTGCATCCTGACCACAATAATAATCTAAAAGAGTAAAATTTTGCCATGTGGTTCACTCAGTAATAGTATAATATGATTTATTAACACATATCAAAAACATTTTTTGGGACTCAACATATTTAGGATGAAAAATGGAATACGTTTCTAATTAGAGTTCTCCCAGAATCACAATATGAGTTACATTTGGTGGCATACTTGTAGAAATATCTAGCTGAAATTCTCTAGGTATATTCCTGCTTGATCAGAGAGTTTCCTATAGATTACAAATCAGGTACTGTACCTACTCAAGCACATACAAGAATCTAGTATAGGGAGCAGGTTATAAATTTAGTCTTCAGCTTCTGTGCCCTACAGTAGAAGTATGCTCAGATAACCTACGTAAACACTAAAATATTTCAAAACTAAGGGGCAAATGCAAGCAATTTAAAAATGTACCAGAAGCTATTTTTTGAACTTGCAAAAAAACAGAAAAATATGCTGTAAGCAATTGTCTCTGATACTAATCTTCACCAGCACATTTTCAGCTGTGAGACAGTAGCCTGCAAGTCTTCATAGAGTCACAGATTCTTTAAGGTTGGAAGAGACCTTTAGAGATCACCTAGTCCCACCTCCCTGCACATGCAGAGTCACACAGAGCATGTGGCACAAGGTGTACACCGATCACATTCCCCCTCAGCCTTCTCTTCTCCAGGCTGAACAGGCCCAGCTCCCTCAGCCTTTGCTCATAGGGCAGATGTTCCAAGCCCCTGACCATCCTTGTAGCCCTGCGCTGGACTCTTTCCAGCAGCTCCACATCCCTCTTGTACTGGGGAGCCCAGAACTGGACACAGTACTCCAGATGTGAAGAGGTGAAGAGGTAAGGGACAAAAACCTGTGATTCCTAGACAAAGGAATTTTATTGTTTCTCCCAAGTGTAATTAAAGAAGAACACATTTTATGTGTGTCTACATATGATGGCTTCAGATTATACTGTTGGAATGATAGATTGTCTCAGAGAAATCTTAATGTGCATTTACTGTCATTGTCATCTTTTTGATCCCTCCAAGAATTCCCTGTTAGCTTCCCTAACCCCAAATTTTATTTAGGAGA
Organism: Nothura maculosa; assembly: GCA_032353885.1. Lineage (NCBI taxonomy): Eukaryota > Metazoa > Chordata > Aves > Tinamiformes > Tinamidae > Nothura > Nothura maculosa. The sequence continues at coordinate 640,165 of JAUBOD010000078.1, forward strand.
GAGACAGTAGGAATGGTTGCAGGAAACACAGAAGATTAAGGCTAATTTTGAGGACTAACCTAAATTCAAGTTTTGAAGGTGTTTGTTCTGATTCAGAGAGTTTAGTGGTTAATACTACTTTATTTCTACTGAGTCACTTCACCAATTTTACTAGGTTTTTGAACTACTTTTTTGATAGATCAAGAGGTATATCTGTTTTATGATCGTGTAGTGTTAATTTATATATGTGCAGATCCATGAGACACATACTTAGCCTTCCTTAATGATGAAGGTGATTGAATAACCACAGGACAGGTTCACAGACTTAAATTTGCTGTATATCACATAGGAAGCCAGGTTATGAAGCCACATATGTAAGATCGAGATTCATGAGCAAATACAAGTTGAGCAAAGGTAATGCATAAACAAGGCAATGAGAAATGCTGAAATGCGCTTCCAAAATTTATGCTTCTCCTTGGAGTTTATTATCTCCCTGGATCTGAGATTTGTGCTTATGTGAGACAGGAATTTACACATCGCTTCTCTGACTTTCAGATACTTTTAAGTGAGGAAAAACTCATTCTTTGAAAAGGAGGTGACAATGCCTCCTACCCTACAAAATACAACATTATTTTAGGGAAGACTTGCACTCTAGGCCTCTCTAGAGAAATATACCACCTGTATTTCTCACCTTCCAGGAACTGATCTGATCACCAAGTTAAAAGCTTAACAGACTTGGAGACCATCTCTGTCGAAGCTGCTATATGGCAGAGGCTGCAAAACTCACAGGGCTAGAGAAAAAAAGCAAGATTCTTCAGGTGGAGGAGGCAAAAGAGGTACCTTTCATTCTAGCCATTGCTGTGTTACGGAAAGCTTGCAATGACAGAAAGCACACATTAAGATTCCTTTTATGAAAACATAGTAAAAAACTAGACTTTTTTAATATATAGGACCTGACAAAAAAGAAGTCTTTTGAAAAAGCTTGCTTTGAGATTATATAAACAAGGGACAATTGTTTATTGGTAATATCAAGAAAGAAGACTTTCATTTTTTTTATAGAAAAGTCCATGCAAATGATACATTTGTTTTCAGCAGCTGTCTGAAATACACTGGGCAATATGCCAAATATTCACATTTCACAGGCAGATACAGCCGGCCTTCCTTCCTTCCTTCCTTCCTTCCTTCCTTCCTTCCTTCCTTCCTTCCTTCCTTCCTTCCTTCCTTCCTTCCT
>JAUBOD010000078.1:645686-664916 GCA_032353885.1 Nothura maculosa
GTGCCACCTGCTCTAGGTGTGCCTGCTGGAGCGGGAAGGTTGGACCAGATGATCTCTAGAGGTCCCTTCCAACCTTCAAGATTTGGTGATTCTGTGTGATTCTAAGTATGAAACCCAACAAGGTGATTCAAGAGGGACAGGTCCCTTGTTCTGTCTGGAGGGGTTTACTGCCTACATAATGGGCAATATTAATGCGTAGGTAATGTGTGTGGAATATTTTGCCCAGGGGAAGTATATTTGGGGATTTTTGAAGACTTACAGGATGTTAAAGGGTGGAATGAAAAAAGTATTAAAAAAAAAAAAAAGAGAGACACCATGTGATTTGGGAAAGATCAAATGAGAGAAAATAGTGAGATATAAGAAAGAAAAGGGGTAAACAGGTCTAGTCAAAATGCTTGTCTGGCCATGCACTGCTCCTGGTCAGCAGAGTAGTCACTTTTCTGTCAATCTGTGATTTTGAGAGTCTGTGATTTGCATTACTTGTCTCAGGACTAACAACTAAATCTTATGTCTTCATTGACCTTCACTACATAGGGCATGTATTTATGCCAGTGTGGCAGGCTGCCAGCATGATTTTTATTTTATTTTTGGCCATACCCATGCAAGTGTGATGACATAAAACCTACAGAATCAAGGATTGCTTTAAAATATAGCTTAAAGTGTATAAAAAGGTCTACTTCATTTCCATGATCAGTTTGATCTTCTCGTCCCATGTTCACAGAATTCCATCCAGGACTTTCTGACTTTGTGTTTTGTCTTAGTAAGGACTGCTATTATTTCTAGAGAACATGACCCCTCATATTTTCTTTTGTGCAGTACTTTCTTTTATTTCAGCTCTTATCTGTGAGCAGGAGGTAAAATAAACAAGTATCAGAGCTGACATCATTTAGTTTGCTGCCAGTCGAATCACTTCTGCAGACTGTCCTTGCCAAAAGCAAATTATGGGAGGTGCGATTATTGGTGATGCTAGTTCTAAATCCTGCAGGCAGTGAGTTTGTTTCATTGCATTAGGTGGTAGGACAGATCTTGGAGCCAAGAGGAATGATTTGCTGAGAGTCTGTCTAGATGGTTCCTAAATTTCAGTACATCTATAGTCCAGGGAAGGGGCTTCTTGGAAGACCTGAAAAAGGTCTATTTTATTGTAGAGGTCTGTCACTATACAGGAAATATTATTAGCTTTTATTTTGCTTGTGTCTTTCATCCAATATTATTTAGATATTATTAGATCTTTAAAATGTATCTGATCTCAACATTTAGTTTAACTGATATATCTCTTAAATATCCTTTCCTTCTTTAATCATTTTACTGTTTCAACTATCGCTGTGAACAGTTTGATGGTATGAGATATTTTAAATATATATTTTTAGTAATATCTGTAATTACAAAGTTTAATAATAGTGTTCTTTTTTTAACCATGTCTATGGGAAAATACTCCAGTCTTTTACTTTCATCATGGAGCTATTTTTAATCATAATATTTTTGAGAGCTGCTGTTAAATGTTCATTACCATCTGACACACACACACGCGGAGTTATCCATACATCTTTCATAGTTTTTTTAAGTTATTGCTGAAAGGATTTGCTTTATTAAAAGAATATTCCTTAGCAGATCATTTTTGTAAATACTTATTAAGCCAACAAAATAGAACATGGGACAGGAGAGTAGTCATTTTGTTTACATGAGTTTTATAGAATAGATATATGCAGTATAAAGAAAATATAAACCCATCATTTAAAAAATAACTTTCAAATTTTGATTCAAAATGGGATCATTACCAATGGTGAGTGTTTTGCTGTAGATAGTTAATCAATGTAAGCATAACTCTGTGTTAAATTATCAATATTTATGAATTAGATTTAATGAAATCAGTAATATATATCATCATTCCGCATTAACAGAATGGAATTGGGAAAATGAAGGAACTGGGCATTTTGGTCATTTCTTTTGGATTAATAGCAAAATAAATACAAGGGAGAAGCAACACCTCTAGTAGCAAGTAATGAGCATAAAAGTAACAAGCCAGAAGCTAGATGAATCGCTGCAGATGCACAGATAAAAATACACTGACCTCACTCTGACATTCAAACAAAACCTTGATCCTGTGTTCTTCATGTAATCTTTTCTTCAAAAGGTAAAAGTAAAAAAAAAGGATATAATGAATTTTATGAAGTACTGTTAAAATCTCTGGTCAGCTGACTACTTCTCTTCCTCATTAACATATTAATTTGTAGGTTAGAATTTTCTTTTTTTTAATGTGTAATCATCATATTTGAAAGCTGCATAGAACAGTATTTAAGTCAGTTGCCCAGTGCTACAAAAATACAAACAGAAAAGTGACTAGAAAAATCCAATAGAAAATTAGAAAATGGAGAAATATATTTTAAGGATTCAAGAATTGAGATCTTGGGCCAATATTATTTTGCCAAGGCACAGATATCCATTTTAGTCCCTTCAAGTTAAGCCCAAGACATGGAACTTGAAATTAAACACCTCTTCTCCTGTACCTCTGTGTACATGCTTCAGCATAGCTGATAAAAAATTGCACTCAAATTGGAATATATATAAGGGTACCCAAGAATAAACTTATAAAAAAAAATTGAAGGGTCTTAAAACCCATTCCACTAGGATTTCTCCCAGACAAATCATAAATTTTGTGAGTTTGCTTACATCAGCAAACAGGGCAGCTCACTAGGAACGGATTTACACACTGAAAATTGTGTAGCCAAAGTGAGAAAGACTCCCAGTAAGTTTGGCACTCCCAGATTTAGTACCCTAGGTTTGCTCTGAACTGCATATTTGAAGCTAGGTACCTCATTTGTGATTAAATATTCCTTCTAGAAATGATGTGTAGTTCCATCATACATCACTTATCCCCTGTATAACCTCTGTAGCTCAACCAACAATTTATCTTAACATGCAATATATTCTCCTTTGTATTAAATCTGAGAAATATCATCAGAAGTGTGGATTATTTCAAGATCCAAGCACTGACTAAGAGCAAATATTGCAGAATCATGTTGAATCTGGTTTTCAGCTATGTTGAACCTAATTAAAACATATGATCTGCTTCAAAAAGTTGCAATTAAGTAGAAAAAAGATAAAGAGCAATATTCACATTCTCTGACTGTATGTTGGGAAACTATATAAGGATGTTAGTCATACTGATTTTGCATCTAGAGAAGAGAGAGAGAGGAGACACTCTGAGATTGAGTCAAGGCATGTGATATGAAATGGGGAAGCATGAGATTATGAATAAATTATGTCTCCAGTGATCAGGGTGGAAGCATGCAGCAGCAAGCTCTAATCTTGCATTTCTCTGGAGAGTAACTAGGACATGAAGATTTAGGATCCTTCTCTGATGAGAAGAGTTCCACTATGGACATTAAGAATAAGTGCGAACATTCTTCTTGAAGCACCTCTGCATTCACTGAGCTATAGCATGTCCATAGGAAAATTAATCCCACTTTGAAAAAGTGAGCATTTTTTTTTTCTAGTTACCTTCCATTCAAATAGGGTAAATTTTTCCGTCAAGTACTGCTTCCTTTCATTTCCATGTGCAACTAGAATACTTGGCACTAGTAAATTAAATAAATACTTAGCTTTTAAATTTAATGTCGTACCTTGTGACATAACTAAACTCTGGTTTACTCTTCTGAACTCTTTCCTTTCGAAGCTTGCAAGGAATCAACATGTGGTCCCGCCAACCCATTGCAATAGCCACAGCCAATTTTGTAAGACAATTTTTTGATCGTTAAAACTCCTCTTAATACCTATGAGAAATAATTATCCTCTCCTTTGGAATTACTTTGAGAAAGAGTGATGAATATTAAGGCATTCTATAAATCATGTGTAGTCAAAATTAATCTTGGCATAAAGTCCTTAACCTTTCCAAGAAACATTAATCCACATAATTTTTGTTTTTAGAAAGAATTATACAGTGTCACATACATGAGTAAAAAAGAAAAGGCAATTCTTTCCAGGATAGATCTAATTACAGAATGGACTTTATGGAAAATGGAAATGTCAGCCTTTAATTAAGATTGTGTTGGACTGTTCTGAAATGCCTATTTAAACAAAAATAAATATTCCCTCAATGACATATACCCTACAGACATATAACAGCAAAAAAAAGAAAAAGATAGGTTGCTGCAGTTTATAAAGTTTCACTCAACATTGATTTTCATTTTATTAATATTTTGCTGCAATAAAGTATCAGATAAAAGAAATGATCACACAGAAACATACTTACTCTCTTCATTACTTGCTTCTGATTTAATTTCATAGAATAGTTTCCCATTGTTCAGGTATAAGAAATCAGTCAGAAAAAAAAATCTAGGTGGCTCTCTTAGTATCCTAGGCTTTCAGGTGCTATGACGTGAAAGGGTACTTAAAAAATGGAACATGTAGTTCCAGATTCATAGTACCAAACATTGGAATTGGAATTAGAAGTTAGAACCATATTCTAGGCTTTATTTATAGCTAAATAATCTTCAAATACAATCCAAAAGAGAGGAAACATATAGAAAAAAAGTAAGAATCTTCAGCCTCCGCTCTCTCTCTCACTCTCTCTCACATCTTAGTTTAAAACATCTGATACTGTGATTTCTTCGAACTGCAAAAAAAATAGAATTGCAGTCATATAAAACTGGACATCTGAGTTTAAGCCAAACCACAGTGTACCAGTAAGATGAGCTCTCAGCAGTCTCAGGTCTCTGAGGCTGGAGGGTATGGCTGGAAAAAAGGCAGACTCACCCTCAACAATGGAGGATAAGATTAGTTAATAATTAAACAAATATACATGCATGTGTCCTGATAGGATGCACACATCTTTGACCATGAGGTGATTATTCAAAGGACAACTGCTTATGTTATCATCATCACTGTGGATTTATCTTCCTTTTGTTTACTTTTTTGTAAAACACCTTCAAGGAGGGTCTTTTGAAAGGGGAGGCATGGACCTTATTGGTCTTGGCAAGAGAGACATGCTGCTTCAGCACAAAGGTTTGACCTCTTTTATTTTTATGCATTTGAGTGTTGAGTCAACAGTTAGTTATGAAGGTAACTATAACCTGAGGCTCTTAGTCTGTAAAGTAGGTTGCATTTATAGATAATGAAAAGATGAAAAAAAAAAAAAAACAACAATAAAGACACCAAAAACAAAAGCATAGACCATTGATTTTCATTCAGGTCTTCTTGAGTGATGTGGTAAACTGTTTTTTTTTTCTTTTTTTCTTATTATGAATAACACTGCAACATATGATTGCCAAGGCACTTAAAACACATTGGCCATGTGTGGAAGAACTCCTGGTAAATTCAGGAGGCCAGGATCCAGGCCAGGATCCCATTGGCCTTCTTGGCCACCAGGGCACACTGTTCCCTCATGATTAATTCGCTATCAACCAGGACTCCCAAATCCCTCTCCATGAAGCTGCTTTCCAGCAGGTCAGCCTCTAATCTGTATTAGTGCTGGGGGTTATTCCTCCCCAGGTGCAGGACTCTGCATTTGCCTTTGTTGAAGTTCATGAGGTTTGACATCTCAAGGCCAGCACTGCATGACTTCCCACATTCACACTGTTAATCTCTTAGCCCTCAGAAGAGGGCAACTACATCTCAGATGTCTCTTGGAAGCAGGCCTTGGGTTTGATCTAATCCCAACCTGTGGTCAGGAAGTGCTTGGGGCAGTGTTGACAGGTCAAGGCCAGGAGATTGTCAGGGAGTATTAAAGCAATTAAACACTTTAAACAGTTGAGTTGCCGTGGCAGAAAATAGGAAAAAGATTAAGTGTCAGGCCTATTGCTGCATCTGAGATATAACAGAATTTGTGTTTATGTGTATAAAACGAAATTTCTATGTGAAAAAGGAAAAATAACTGTCAAATCAAAAAACTTACACATAAAATACCCCAGATCATTACATTGAATGACCTTGAAAAAAAGGTAGCTAGAAAGCTCTGTGGATGACCATACAATTCAACTAATGATACATTAAAAATGAAAATGTGAAAGTGGCAGAAAGATTCCAAAGAGGACTCTTTGCAAATTTCCAACACTTATATATGGTAAAAGGAATGAATAAAAGTTCACTTCTGTCTCACTTCTAAATCACAACTTAATAACTGATTTAGGACTACCACAAAGAATTAACATATGCCAAAGCAAAATATAGTGACCAAAATTTATGAAAAAAACCCTGTGGGTACATACTTACACTTCAATCCTTGCTGGGGGTTCAAAGGCCAGTCTTAAAAGAGCAGGTTAAGGGGAGAGAGACAGAAAAAAAAAAAAGGAGTCTTCTGATGTGAGGCTTGAAAAGCAAACTCTGTCAGATGATCAGAGGGAAGCTATGGGTGTTGCTTGTCAGGCTTGCAGGTACTTGCACAGGCAAGGCAGTGTGGGAAATCTAGGAGCATTTGACTTTTGCAGACAAGAAGATGAGACACTGTAGCTGCTGGAAGCTCAAGTCCAACCACTTCCCTTAGGATAGGAATTAAATGTTGGAACAGTTCATCAAAAGAGGTAAGGGGACAGTAAGCTCTCAAAGTGATATTGAATTTCATTTTAAAAGCAAGTCATTGATCCATCTCCTGGGAGCAATCCTGTAGCCAGTGTTCACAGCGATCCTGAGCAGAACACCGTATAATCCTTTGGTAACACTTGAGTTTCTCTGTGCTTAGCTGCCCTCATATTGACACAGGATATTAACCTGGGTCAGAGTCCTCAGTGTGTGTCCTGACATGTCCTCTGTCCAGATCCTGGCTAGGAACCTAATCCTGCTTTTTGTCTCTGGAGCCATCACAGCAAGACAAGTCTCATCTTGAAGCTAAATGCATTGCTACTGAGCCTGACATGGCCTAGTTCTTGTTTTGAATAATTTTGGATTTTGAATATTTTAGGCTTTTTTGAATTTCCTGCTATTGTTGCCATCCGTACTTGACTTTGGACAAAAGAATTTCTCAGCTTGAGAAGATTCTCTTTATCTCTTACTTCATTCAAGTCCAAAAGATAAGTGTTCAGATTGTATGTTAAAAGCAAGCAATACCTCCACTTCTACACCAATTGAATGCTTTTGTAGTATTAAATGTCTGTTTTTTGGCAGGCTAAAGTGAGTCTGAAAGTACACCTACCATGCCTATGAAAAGGAATTGACACTTTACTAATTGCTAAGAAGAGCTGGCAACACTAGCAAAGAATCATTATTAGTCATTTAAAAAGCAAACAGTTGCAAAATGTCATCCCCAAATGCAACCTTTATTCCTCTTTTCTGACCTAATGTGTTGCCCAGACTTCAGCTTCCCGCTATTCCTCAACACACTCTGGCAGTTCTATGTCACGGTGTCATTAGCAGCCTGTTAGCCAAGGTTCCCAATGTAGGGATTTTGGCAAGCATGAAGGTTTTCTCTGTCACAATACATAGCATGAGCCAATTGACATTGCATAATCAGAAGGCCAGCTGGCACAGCACAGCATATGTCCATACAGTTCAATTCTCTTCTCCACTCAAATGGGAGGCAGACACATCCGAAGGACATACTAGGAGTGATCTCCAGCATGTGCTAACTCGCCATCTGAACCTGGGATCCTGCCATTACTCCCAGTTGTACCAAGGGCAATGCTGAGGATTTAAGGGTAAGGATAAAAGCACATGTGTAATTGGGTCTGGTACCAGCCCTTCTAAAGAACTATGTGCACATATACAAGAAACCGTAGTATCTCTGCAGCAAAACAAGATGGTCCTTAACACAGATTTAGCAAATTACACCACTGTAATCTACCATGTATTTGCTAGTTGCCTTCTCTATCTGAAAGAGGAGACCTAGTCTACAGCATTATTCTGCCTTATAAGGAGTGAACTATGTGGAAACACATTTTAGTGCTATCCATCTGCTCCTTTTGCCTCTGTCTTCCATTCCCTGAGTGCATGTGTCCTAAGGTAACACTGTAAGAAGCAAGAAAAATACCTTAAGAGCCTAAGTGGTAGAAATAGACCACTTCACAGTATTAGGAAAAATAGAAGGTTGAGCATGGACTTCATAAGAATAAAGCTCATGCTGCCATATTAAAAATAAGACATGGAATACAATTCCAATTCAGCTGCTTCATAAAATAATTTCCTACTGGGGTACTAGAGATTCAGAGTCTCTAAGTAATTGCCCCTTGTAAGTAAGCAAAGCAAGTATAAAGGTTTTGCCCAAAATAATGTGCAAGCAGAGACTGGACAAGAAAAGGTTGGAGTCTGGCTGCCAGCTCGTCAATTTTGGAGGAGTGTTGCTTTTCAGAATAGTGGTGTGAGGGGTCAACTGCACATGCCTGAGAAGCACCAGTAGAGCGTGACTACCTAGCACACAACTATCAGAATCCCCTGGCTTTTGGGAGCTTGAAGCATGGCGAGGTTAGACATGGATTATCTTTCTCAGCGGCTGTGAAAAGAAGTGGGGCAACATCACATCCACTCAGAGTCTGCACTGCTGAAAGAGAGGAAATGACCAAAGAGGTCAAATTCAAATGCACAGACATGCAGAGTACTTCAAGGATATTTTTCAACTGTATCAAATATGTATGTAGATATTTGTAAATACATAAAGATAGTGCTTTCTCAAACACAGAACAGATGCAATGGCATGGATTTGGCAGCTGTAAATAGCTTAAAATCTAACTAGATATTTTTGTGAGTGGATCTCACTGTTTGACTCCAAACCACTGCCAATGTGCAGAGATTTTCCAGTGAGTTACCAAAGCAACAAAATGAACCAAATATAAATCAATACAAATATATTTTATCATAAGGCAATTCATCTCAGTCTTCAGTAGAGAACTACCATGAAATTCAGCTGCCTGGACATTGATGTCAAACATAATATTAGATGAAGTGGTGTATAATGTCTGATATTCAGTTGTCCTTGCAAAAGGATGCAAGTCTACTATAGGTTCTGTGTCCCTGTGTAGGTATCTTGCATATCACAATGTGACTGAAACAACATTAAGAACTGCACAGCAGTCATTGAAAGCAGCTCACAGTGTCTGGTCAGCTAAATCACTCCATTGATTGTAGTGAGGATTTCAACACAGCCCAATCAGATACCTAAAGAAGAGATGAATGGAATCCCTCCTCCAAAAAACCTTATATGGACCCTGTAGATGATGTAAAGCACATGCTTTCCACCAAAATATTGATAATTAGCTGAAATCGGATAAATTAATTATACACATGTATAGGATTTCAACTGGAAGCTTTTAGACTATATACGATACACTTGTGTACATATACATATATATAAATGTGTGTAAATATGTATATTTTATTTGAATAAGTCTCATGTTTATTTTAGGTTTTGGAATCCTATAAAATAAATAAAGCAGACAGAGTAGAAGAGAGGAGAAAACTTAGGCTGAAGTGATCTCAGGAGCCAAGCCTCATGTTTTAAGCAGTGAGAGCTACAATATCTGACTAGGTTGCTCAAGGCCTTTTCCAGTCAGATCTTGAAAACCTTCAGAGGTGAAGTCTGCATACTCTTTGGCTAACCTGTTCCAAAAGAAAAATAATTCCAAATTCCCTACAAAATGAAGCACACTTGTGATGGTTTTCCAAGAAATGTATAAAAAATAGCAGAAACCTGAGCAGATGATTAACCATTATGTAAAATATATTTTTCTCTTTCTAACAGCAAAAGAGGCATAAATCATAACTAATCAAAATACATTTTTAAGAGGTTAAAAATCCCCTATGTGGTTTTACTAAAAACATAAGGAAACTGTAGCTACAGAGGAGGTAAGGACCACATGGATGATGAGGTGACTGTACCTTGGCTAAGTAGAATCCAAATTTCTGAGGATGCTGAACATTTTTCAGTCCTTAAGATCTACTAGGAAGGCTTAAAGCTACCTTTGAATATAGTACATTTGAAGTTGATACTGTCCAAATGAGTGTATTTGATGATTACCCTCTACTTTGGTAAAATCCTTTAGTGGAAACATTTCACCAGCTTACTCAGTGGGGAATATCCTTGATATCTATGCAAAGATTCTGGATGCTCCAGAAACCAGCTCAATAACTGCGCAAACATGCAAGAGGAAAGACCTTTTAGGTTTTTTTGATTACTTTTTTATATACCATCTCGAGTCATGAAGGATTTTGAAGTTTGGTAAAAGCAGTGAAGCAGACAAATTAAACCAAATCTAGTCATAAAAGAGAAATCTTAAACCTCATAAATTATAGGAACAGGAAAAATACTTTAAAAAGTAATAATCTGTAAGAAATTTGCTTGCAACTGTCACTAAGTTAGAGCAAGACAGGGAATATCCTTCTTCCATCTCCTTTCAAAAGCAGTCCTATTCCTTTTGTCAGGCAGATTTTTTCTAACTAACGTGAGTTAAAAATGATAAAAACTCCAAGTGAGCCTTTCTCCTAACATACAGGATATAAAATACCAGTTCATTCTCTTTACTATGCAATTTATACTATTCATCCACTGAATGCACTGAAACATAACCTAGAACTGCATCAATAATTTAATAACATATTCATAAATAAATGAACTAAAAACTTCATTTGTCTGTCATATATCCAATAATAAATCTTTGGTTCAGTTTTCTCAATTGATAGGAAGATGCAATAGAGGTATATCTTAGTTTTCACCCTTTTCACCCTCATACAAGATTTGTTCTCTTCCTCTAGCAAAGTCCTGGTGCAAATAGGGCCTACTGTTCAGCCTCTGTGCTGTAATGTTTTTCCTTCATTTTCCAATAATCTTCACTCTCATGCATTCAGATACTGAAACTCCATTTATGCAGAGATTATAGACAGGAAATAAAATGCTTTTACCTGGAGAAGCTGCCCTCACTAAGAGAATATTTATCCTGACTTTACTGTACAATATTTATCTGAGAAATGTTAAAATAAAAATTACTTAAGACTTTTATTTTTCTGCCAATGCTTTCATGAACAGCATTTATTTATCTGCAATTGTGTTAGGCGTTTTATTCACAGTAAGTTTTACAAGAGATATTTGAGATATGTTTTCAACAGAGATGAAGAACAGACAACTTTTGAGTGCCCATCTCACCATATATATACCATTGTTTAAACTGGTTTATTTAGAAGTTTAGAAAATTGTATCAAAATATATACCTAGTACTAGAAACTATTGTCAGATACATCAGAGAAAATAGTATATTTTTTCCAGGTAATGAACTGTGGAGAAGAGATCATGATCCAATAACTAGGCAATCTAGAGGTATTTTATCTGGATTGAGAAACAAATCATTTTTTAATATTTATGATATTAGGCAATAAAAAGATTAATTAAAAATTGAGAAATTTATCCAACCTTTGTATTCCACGATCTAAATTTAGCTAGGTCTGTTGTTGAACCTGTCTGTTATGAGGTGGATTGCATTCTGTCTGGACAGTGGAAACTCTTCATTCCCTCTTCTACAGATTTATGCTGTAGAAACAGAAGCTATTGCTTTGCTCATAGCAATGAGCAAAACATACGTGGATCATGTATATTCTATATATACAGAACTTCTATGTTCTCTGGAGAACATTATTTCTCTTCTGCTACAAAATCTTAAAAATGAGGCATTCATTATTTGGAAAGAAATGGGAGACACCGTTGTATGGACAGTGGAAGCTTTCAACATTAATAAGAAATAAATTTCTTCTTAGAATGAGTTAAATACATTCAGATTAGTGTGCAATCAGTAGGTATGAATTCTTAAAGCAGATTTTCCACTGGGAAGATTATTGTTGCTATTCACTCTCTGGGATTGATGGAGTTTTGTATTAATTTTTAAACAATCATGAGGTGATTCAGAACTCTGCTGCAGAAAATAATGATTCAGTATGCTAGATTTTCTTTTACAAGCATCAATTTTCAGAGCATGGAAAACATTCAAGGTATTGAAAAACAAGCAGGCTTTGATTTTTGAGTTCTTGGCTTCATAGTGTGTTATCTGAAGCAAATGAGGAAAAGAAGAAAACTGGGATTGGAATTAGAGATACTAATAATATAATAAATGGTATATTTTGTATTTATGATGAGCATTATTATATAAAAAGACAGTAGCTGGAAAAGTGCCACCCAAAAATAGAGAACAATTGCAGAAAGGAAAGATCCTTTAAAATGTACCTTTGCTTATCATCTGTTCTGGTCTATCTGTTGGAGCAGAAATGTACTGCAGCTTTCTTTACTATTCCACTTTACTATTCTTATAAAGGTTTGTGCACTTTTACAACTGCCAGAATTACTCATCACTACCACACTTGCTATTGTCTTCCACAGATGCCTAAACCAGAGTTTGTGAGCTTGACAAGGAGGTAACTGGGAAGAAGAGAGGATTTGATTACAGAATGCCACTTATGAAGAGGTTGAAAAAGAAACGATTACTCAGTAGGCCTTTCAGTAAAAGAATGAGAGATAACAAATAAAAATAAAGTGTAACTACTCCAAATGAAGTAAAAGAAAGACAGTTGTTCTGACATCAAACATGTAACCTGTGAAAGACCTTTGTGGAAGTCATAAAAAATGATAATGCTAAACTTTATGTGACCCTAAAAAAGTGACAGGATATATTTAAGAGAGAAATATTTATAGAAGTTGTATTAAATACAAATGTATCACTTAATAAAAAATGAAACAATATCCCTCCCCCCAAAAACAAACCAAATAAATAAACAAAACAGTGAACAAAAACTCTCTTGCATTGCAGAGCAATGAAAGTTTAGAGATCATCCTGAGAAAAGAAGTACTTCCTTCCCTCATATTCTGGGCATTTCCCTTTGCCAGTTGGCGATATATCGCAGAGCCAGACAGGGTGAGATGGTCATCCTTTATTTTTCCCTATGTTCTTTATGTTGAAAATTGCTAACAGGCAAAAGACTATTTCTTTCAAGCTCAGGCTGCTGACTCCTAACAGACAGTAGAAGATGAAGAGCAAATTATAGTTTTGCATGGAAACTGCACAGGACAGGACACAGGCTGCACAGCATTTTTACATTAGGAATAAAAAAAAGGAAATGAATGTGTGACAAGATGTGTTCTTCTGGAAGCAACCCTCTTTGATGCTTGTGTGAATATTAATGATCACTGAAATTAGTTTCAGCTGCTTTTCCTCATGATTAATACCCTGAGATCTTATATGGAAATGAAAACAAAAAGATCATGGAAACATTGACTGCACTAAACCAAGTGCAAAATGTGGCACTTTGGAAAAGATTAGCTATTCAAACATTTACACAGAATCCTCAAAATGTCTTTGCGTGAAATTCATTTCTTTAAACATTTCTCTGAGTATTTTCAATAAAGATTTCAGAGATGTGATGTAGACAACTAGATCTAAGCATACATTGTATCAAAGAAATAATTAAATTTATCTTGTAAATTTATTCAAGTCTGAGAAATGCAAAAATTACTGATTGCAAAATGTATGTTTATGCAAACGTTCCAAAATAAAATGATTTTGCACAAATATAACAAATAACAAAACTGTTACATTTATTGCAGCCCACTAAAGAAGCCTTTACACTTGGTGAGTCTTTTCTAGAACTGGATCATTCAGAGCATATAAATAGATGTGAGATCCTACTGCACAAATTTAAAGGTCATGGCGTCATTGGAAAAGTGATTTCCCAGAAATGTGTCCTGTGACTTTGACTTGATTATAATTTGTCCATTCCTAATATGGCTTTTATCAGTTTGGTATCCTTGCTGGCTACATCAAGCTTTCAGAGCAAATCTTACAAATAAAGACATGATTGTTTGGAAATGGAAATATAAAGATTGAAAAACTGAGTATCTGACCAAAGAAAACCTGTCCCTATATATCAATTAATAGCTGCATGCTTTCGCTTTTTAATCGTGTCTTCACATATTAAATTTTCCACAATTCTGTCCTTTATAGAAAAGTATAAGAGCTATATTGATCTAAGTAGCTCTAATCTCCTGAACAAATAAGTAAGATGGCAATTTTGAAGAGAAAGAAGTACATATTTACTCAGAATATGAGAGCATCTTAGTCTTGTGTACCTGCATTTGCAAGGATGCCTACCTTACTGATATTAAAAGGGCATAATATAACTTGTAAAAATATCAACCTCTGTAGCATGTAAGACAAAAGCCAACAAAAACTTATGATATTTGTAATAGTCTTAGGTGAAAAAATAAAAAAAAAGAAAGTTCTAGAGTCATTTTTAACGACAAGCCACTTGTATTCTTCAGATTAAAGTGAACTACATATGGGTATAGATTTTAGAAACAAGGATTATACCTACTGTCCATGTTAGAGATACAATATTTGTCAGTAAGCTATGACAGCTAAATATATTACTCCTAGCTGTTTAAGAATTGCATATTTTGCAATGAATAGTACATTAGAGCAGTACTTGCAACCTTTGTTATGAATCATTGTGAAGAGGTCTTATTGTGCAAGCATTGACATAACCTTTAGTGACTGCAGTGAGAAGTGGTTGAATCTTAATTATACAGGTAGAGAGTGTGATTGTGATTGAAAACAAAGCTTTACCTTGGATTGTATCAGATTGTATCAGATTATCAGATATTTTCTTCTTAAAAAGATGCAAAGATCCTGTTAAAATAGTGATAATAAAATGCTGTTCCATCTGTTTAATATGTTTAAATTTCAATATCAAATACTTTGAATAAGCCAGAATAAGAGACTTTAGAAGAGAGGTTTAACGTAAACTTCACAGGTTCTTTTAACTTTCAAACTCCACAAAAATGTAGTGATTATATTGATGAAATGTTTCTAAACATACTCACTTTGTCTACTGCTAAGAGCAATGCTGAGACCCAAAGAACATACGTGCATTTTATTTAGGCAGTGAATAAGCATTGTTGAGTATGTCCTGTATCTTGCTACATATCTTGCTTTCAAAACAACTATATTCTGTAATTTATAATTTTCTGCAATCACAATCTCTGCTCTCCAGGAGTATATTGCTTTAATTTTATCTTCTGAATTCAGCATAGAGTGATGACATTAAAGCTTCATTATCTAATATACTTTTGCTCTCAGTTGGTATTTATGCTTACACTGTTACTCTTACCATTTGAGAAAGTCTCCATAACATCTTAGCTGTGTCACTGGAAAAATGGAATAACTAATAAGGAAATCAATGTACTATAGATTCATGTAGGTACCACTTAAATCTAGAAGTTCCTTTTAGTCCTGTGTGACATCTACTTTTCTTGCATGCTACTTATTTCCAGATAGAGAAGAAGCTTTCATGAAAAAAAAAGTAGTCATGAAGCCTACAATAGGTCAGGAAATAAAGATCATAAGTTAAGAGATCAGTCCTGATATCTTTGTAAATCATAAGCAGCTACACCAAATTCAGTGAAGTAATTAATTACAAAGTAAAGCTATTGACAGTTATACTCCGTTATAGTGAAAATATTCTGCAATTGCATGGTGAAAAAAATAGAATTCATTAAGGCTTGTTCAAACTTCCAAAACTTCGTAGCTTCAGGGGATGAGTTGCATGGAGTATAACTTTAAACATAAGAAAAGGAAAAGCAAAGAGGCCATAACAATTTTTAACAGTGAGTAGGTTAAAATTCTCTTCTTAATCTGAGAACTATATTTTGACTCTGGATTTGTGTGTTTTTCTGTGTATACAAAACTAATGATATCATTGAATCATAGAATCATAGAATGCTTAAGGTTGGAAGGGACCTCCAGAGGTTATCTAGTCCAACATAAAATCCAATATATAATTCCATATAAAGCATGAAAATAAGTAGACCTACTAAACTACTGTATGAAATGTAATAGACAAAAGGTGTTAACATTCTGATTTGTTATCTCTGTCTGAGTTTGAAATCATAAATCTTATGTTGTATTTTATTAAGGTGTATCTAAGATGTACAAGAAGAATGGCAAAAAAGAATATTTTGAATTAGCTTGTTGATATATAGAATGAGTTGGAGCTGTTCTGTGATCTCTTTTAAAGCTCAGAAAAAGGTGCAAAATTAAGACTATGCAAAGCAGAATGAAGGATGAAGGAAAACCAGGCATATATGAGGAGCTAAGTCTGCATGTAGAATAAAAATCTAAAGCAAACATAAAGACTACTAGAGAAGAAGAGTGAAAACCATGACCTTGCAATTCACTGACAGGGTTTTTTAAACTGCTTCTTCTCTTTGCAAAGAGTAAACACAGACCGTAGGCGACAAGAGGATGTTTATGTTTCAAGATAACTGCTATAACAGTGCACTTAGCAGCAGCATTGCACTGCAGTGCAGCAACTTAGCATCAGCTTGGTGCAAATGGTGGAAGAGAAGTGTGTTGGATGGCGTGTGTGTGTGCACATGTGCTTGTGTGTGTGTCTGTGTGTCTTGGAGCTGTACCATTAAAAAGATAGCCTTAATAAAAATGGAAGATCTAATCTCCTTGCCCAATAAGGTTTACTCTAGGTTTCTCCTTGACGATGTGATGGAGTCCTCCTGTTGCCCAAGGAGGACTGTGATGTCTGCTAGTTGCAGTGCAAGCTGGTGCCTTGGACACCATAGTCCTTTCTATTCCTGGCTTTTTGTGTGACCTTGAAGGAGCCAGCCAGGGTCGATTTCACTTCTTACACTTTCTTCACAGTTTCCATTAGAATGTTCTTTCACGAATGTGATTAGAATTAAATTTTCCCCTTTTGTGTGATGAATTCATTCAGTGCAAAAGGCTTTTTATTTCCTATTTGCTTCATTCCTGTCAACTTCGCTATTTATGGTGTAAACTCAATGGTTGTTCTGCTGGGCAAAATCAGACTCTCTGCACTGCAGATTTTCATTCACCAAAATGATGATAAAAATGCCAGTTGGGCTTAAGGAGATGCAGTTAGTTGATTCATTGGAGTCTATAGCATGCAACTCACAGCTGAGAAAACCTCTCCAGCACCTGGTTTTAGGTAGGTGCAGTAGTAGACTTTCTGCCTCCTAGATGGAGCTAATGCACTTGTCTGTAGTACCTTGACTCTGAAGTAAAGAGAACAATGACAAGTGCCATTGCCTTCTGCTTTTCGCGATTAGTGTAACCTGCAATTTTGCACATTTATGTTAATATATTTTACATAAGAAAAAGAAAATAATCTTGAGGTTTCATTATGCATGAATAGTCTTCTGTGAAGTGAAGTACAAAATTTACAGGGCATTTACTTTAATTTCTGCATCCAGGCAGTGTGCCTTGCTAGACACATTCTTCAGCAAGCACTGCTAAATATCCAGATCAGCTTCCTGGAAAATTAATTTTAATGTTCAATTTTCTTCCCTCTAGTCTTCATAAAATATAGATAAAGGACCTCTAGCCTATAGAGACTGAACATATAGTTTAGATGAGGTTTTTTAGGTGCTTATAAAGCCATAATCATGAAAACAGTGAATTTGAAAAGCCAACCATAAAAAAGGGACTGTCATGAACTGAATCTAGGCTCAGAATCGAAAGGAAAAGAAAAACAGGTTTAGCAGTATCATTCAAATACATACACTGTTTTTGAGAAGATTATCTAATATTATGAAAGGATGACAGAAAAATTCCTCTTTCTGAGTTCTACTTAGGTTAAGTGCAGATATAGGTCTATACTTAGGTGCAGATATAGGTCTATAAACATCAATGCCAATCAGTAAATTAACTGATTAAGTTTTTACAGCCTTTTCTGTACTGAGGACTACTATTAGGTGTACTCCGCATACACACAATTTGGGATGAATGGATCAAATGAAAAAATAGACGATGCCTATCAGAAAGCCACAGAGTGGTAAATGGGGAAGAGCCAAAAGCTATGTTCCTACTCTACAGAAAAAAAACCCTTTAACTTTAAAGGAGAATTAAAACTGAAGTGAACACAATCTAAGATTATTGACAACAACAACAAAAAAAAAGTGTGCAAGGAAGAGTTCTTTAGAGTATAAAAAGAGCAAGAGGATCAAGAGCTGGCAATGATCTGAACCAGCCCATGCCAGTGAGCAACTGGGAAAGAGCAAAAGATTATGGCTTTCAGTGAGATCAGGTAGTAACTGAAGTATACTACAAGTGTGCACAGCACAGTCACCGCAGAAGAAATTTCCTTCTGGTTCACTGTGTTTCTTCCTCCATTTCCAGACTCATGAAACAAACAGATTTGAACTGCAGCCAAGTGAACACTGCTAGATCTTTATGTCTGGCATCTGGCCTGTCTGCATTGCTTGTAATTTTAATTGCATTAATTTATTGCAATACCTTAAATGGTGTTTAATTATTTAATTTGCTACTTAAGACAGCTTTTAATTATTTAATTCATATTTGTTCCCGTATGTTGCTGCATAATCTACGACAGTGACTTCAATGACTTCCTTATTGGTGTGCTTCTTTTCTGCCATGGCTGTGGATGTATATATAGTGTCCGCACACATGACGTGACTGTCCCCATTTCTTTGAACTAGTCAATACCTGTCAGAACTATAAAATGAAGTATATGTTAAATCCAGATATGTTCCCTGTCTGGAACACGAGACCACCAGCAATAGAATTTACTAGGAGTGTCCTACCTCAACTCCAGACTTTTTACTGTTTGATGCTGTGCCCCTGTGACGGACATACTCCTTTCCCAGCTCCACCTGACCTTTCACATGTAGCCCTATCCAGTTGCTAACTACCAGCGATTTATCTAATCCAAGTAGACGCCTTCCTGCTTTCTTCTCCCACTCAGAAATCAACATAACAGTCCTCAAGGCTGCATCCTGATGGGGCAATAAGGCTAGTACACTATCCAATGGTCCTCTGAAATGAAAGAACGACTATAAGTCAATCACCTTATGCTACAAATACAGGGATAGCCCAAGAGCCCCTTGAGCTCTCCTGGCATGGCAGCGGGCCGCACATCAGGATCTCCACTTGAGCAGCCTCTCAAGGCTACTCCTCAAGGTTGAGAGATCCCTTTCCACAATAGATTCGTGGTAACTGAATATAGGATGTTCTCTTTAAACTTTACTTTGTAATTGAGCACAGAATTCCATTGAGCAGGTCTGGGACTAGGATTGCATACAGCCACATCCAGACTCCTCTCAGAAGGAGCCTAGAGAGCAAGACAGAATCACAGAATCACAGAATCACAGAATCTATAAGATTGGAAGGGACCTCTAGAGATCATCTAGTCCAACCTTCCCGCTCCTGCGGGCACACCTAGAGCATGTGGCACAGGGCGGCATCCAGGCGGGTTTTGAAGACCTCCAGAGAAGGAGACTCCACA
>JAUBOD010000078.1:673556-694060 GCA_032353885.1 Nothura maculosa
TGAGATCGTAGTGCTGGGACCGAGCACAGATCTCCAGTTCATCTTGCTTATTCCCCATGCTTCGCGCATTGGTATATGTTCTTTATTTCATCCTCATCTTCATAGCTATTTCTATGAAGATTTAGAGTTTAAACACATTCATCTCTAAATGACTTCCATTTTATTATTAGGCAGGTGTGCAGCATGAAAGAAAACCAACCCAGGGAAATACTGCATGTTTTCATTGCTCCAATGAATAATAGCCCTTCTTGGTGTTTTGTAAACGGTACTTTCAGATGAGTCAACAGGGAGTATCCTTAAATGGATAGTAATGACCATAAACAAGATATTTTGTTCACATATCTTGTAGCTGGATGGGGTGTGTCATCTCTGAGACTTTATAAAAAATGCAGGGTATATGAATAAAAATTCTATATAACTCATTGCAGCACTGGAAAAAAACAACGTTTCTGATAGCACTTCCTGAATCTGCATTCAGAAAAACGAAAATGCTGTTATAGAGCAAATAAAGTTTCCCAAGAAGAAGTAATAAAATGAAGTTTCCTTCATATAAAGGACCAAAATTTCTCTAGTGCTTAGAAGAAAGCAACAGGGTAACTAGCCTGGCTGTAATTCAAAGATTAATATGTGAGCCAAAAGCTTGGCCTGTGGAGCTCCAGCCTGCTACATCGCAGATGTCTATATTGGAAGATGATCATATTGACTCAGAAGTTAGTACTGCTTTTGCATGGGAGGACTGCTCAAAAGAATACTCATTTAGGAATTTGTAGACAATTAACTGGGACAATAGAAATCTAACACCTAAAATACGCCTGCTGGCCCTGTAAAATCCTTCAAGATTTTAGTCAGCTGTATTGGTTGATAGCTTCCAGGCTTTTACTCATATGAAGCATTTCAGTACAGTACATTTGACAGCTATACCTAGGAAACACAGACCAACATTTTCATTATGGATCTTAAATGATTATATGTACATCCAAGTTCATAGAAAATAATATTAATAATATCAATAAAAATATCTTTATAACTGTGACTAATGATTTTGGTGCAGGTGATCCTGACTTATGCAATGCAATGGCTAGGTAAATCACCCTTCAGTCTTCTATAAGGACACACACAAAAATTCTGTCTAGTCTCATGCATCTGAACACAATAATATCTCCATGAAGACCCATGGATTTGTTCAGTAAAACCGATGAGGAGGAGTTTTGGAGTTTTGGAGAAGCCAGACCCTCTAGGTTCATTGATTAATCATTAATATGAAACCCTGTGAAAACTACCCCATCAGGAATGTCCGATATGGGAATCTAAAATTAAGATTCCCATATCTTAATTTTGAAAAGAACCTGACGCTTTCAAAACTAGTGGCAGAGCCAATTCAGATTCAGGAGCAGTTGCTCACCTGTCTCTCTAGTCCTAAACTGCATATGGCTAAGTTTGAACTTCAAGTAAGGAGCTATTGATAAAAATGTAATCGAAAGCGAAAAATATTATTTGGGAAAAGTCTTTAGAAAAAGGAAAAAAAAAATATCAGGGAAAAGCATACTCTTGCATCCCATAAAACTTATTCAAATGTATCTTACCACAGAATATTCTTAACACGGAATGAAACAGATCTATAATTTCCTTCTATTTTCAGAGAACAAAGTTTAATGCAGCTGCAGTATCAGAGTTGGCAATTGCAGAAACATTAAAGATACAATTAAAATAATGTTTTATAGGTTTTACCCATTATGTTACACAGTTGTGAAAAAAATCTTGTTATTAGAATAGCTAGAATTAGCAAGCTACACTTCTGAGAAAAGCAATGCTTAGAAATTTTAATTGCCCGAATTGGTACTTGGGTTGGCTGGAATTCCAACAAGATGCAGAAAACCTTTCAGAGAATCTAAGCCTAAATCTAAATTAATTTCATTTAACTGAAGTGTCAAGTAACTTATTTAATTAAAGGAACATCTACTATCTGAGAAGAGAAAAGGATTATCTTGGATAGTGCTGGCAAGACGGTTTTCATTTCCAACAAAGAATAGCAGTGTAAACTTCAAGTATCCAGTTAGAGTTTGATTTACCTCACTTTGCTTCTTTTGTGCTTGAAAATATGAGTTTTTTAGGGGGTGAAAAAGGAGTCTGCAATGATTTTGTAAGCATCTTTGATGTTCTGTGAGGCAACAGTAGTTCACAGATCTCAGGCTAAATAATCCTGAAAAACTGAATCTATCAAAACAGGGCCCCCAAACAAATTTTGTACTCACAGAAATACCTTACATAGAAGTGTTCTGCAGAAGATAAAAGTAATAAAATGCACACTGAAGCTTGCACATTAAACACAATGATGACCTTATATAAATAGTGTGCTTTCAGTCAGTATACTGTCTTGGAAAGAGATTACCATGTGAGATGCAGTTGATACCACCTTAGGCTTCACAGTATGGGAGGACTAAGATTTCCTTTTCTCCCACTCTGTTGAGGCTGTTATGCCACTGTTGTCACATGCTGTAGACCTGCCTGAATTTAGAGTTGCAAGCAGGATGCTGGACTCACAACGCTGTGCTGCTGCACCCTCAGCTTCAGCAGCTACCAGGCTACTGGAGTGTCATGTGGCAGACAGATAGTTATAGTGTCCCATGACACAGTGAAAACAGAGACAGTTACACTAGACAGGTCTAAGCTCAGACAAGAAGGTGGGTAGGGAGATCCTTTAGGCTACCTGATAAATTAGGACCACATGATACCTGGGTGTGAGGGCACTTCATAAGTTTTCCTCATGCTCAGGACAGGGTCAGTTATGGGGTCAGACCAGATTGCTCAGGACTTCATCCTGCTAAGTCCTGAAAACCATCAAAGACAGAGCAACCTGCTCCACTGCTTGGTCACCCTCAAGGGAAAACCTTTTTCTTACATCCAGTCAGAACTGCTCTGATTTCAATTTATCATCCTTGTCTCTTGTCTTCACAAATTCACATATATTGCTGCACATATCTCAATTAGTTATTTGCAATGCAAAATAGAGTTGGTTTGATAGCAACAATCAGTTGCTACCATAATCATTTTTCTCCATTATTCAGGATGCAGTATATCTCTAATCTGTCCCACAGAGTAACTATACCTGAGCTGGAAAGGAGATATATTTTCCCCTTCTGACTGCTTTTTGAGATTAAAAAGAAAAAAAAAGAAGCAGCTCAAAATTAAAGAGGAAAAATGAAATATTCCCACTAAAATGAAATTCAAAATAGTATTTGAGAAGTCATTTAGGTTGATGAATATTTAGGTCAAACAATAGCCAAAGTTTAACTGTTGTTTACATTTTCTGTTTTGTGGATGTGTTTTTATCTGAAAGCAAATATTAATTTTGAACAGGATGAACTGGATTTTCTACTTCTGAAATGACCAAATTAAGTTGTCAGCATTTTTTTGATTTTTTTTTGTTTCTTTTCTTTTAATCTTTTCCTGTTGAATAAATTGTAAAATATTTTACCCTAGAAGAAGGAAAAAGCTTAAATTTCAGGGCGCTTTCAGAGAGGGAGCAGCGCAGGGTAGACTTTTGGACTAACAAATGATTAAAATAGATCTTTTTAAAAAAGGAGTCCAAAGTTAGCTGATTCTGAGTATTTCTGCTCCTATTTGGCTACTTAGATAAGTACTTCAAAGAGTATTATTGTTAGAGAGGTGCACAGCACCTCATGAAAATCTACATCTCTCAAAAGTCTTTCTTACTATTGCCCTAAACTATTTTCCAAAAGTTTTATTGTTTTGGAGAACCCTGGGCACAATATGCAGATCTACATTCAAAGGAAAAAAAAGTAAATAAGAATAATAAAGGAATAAGCTGCAGATTTCCAAACCTGGAACCCTTGGTTACATTTTTCTATGCTAACTCAGCTCTTGGAAAGGGTACCTCATTGCACAGGCAAACTTAGCCTCTGGCTCCAAGTGGGTATTTCAATGGCTTCTTCAGTTACTGCAGCCACTCCCTTAGCAGGGCTGAACAAAACTCTCCCTGAAACAGTTAATGTTTGGCAGCTTAGAGCAGAGCCTCTCTGTATATTTTACCCTTCCCATGCAGATGTCCACAAGGAGACTATTTGCTGCTTTCCATCTGGACTGGACATTTCCAGGCTCTTGCGATTGGCCCTACCTTGTAGCTGTATGATTGAAGAATCTCCCACTATCTGGGGCCAATGAAAAAATATGACTGACTCATACAAATTCACAGAGAAGGTAAAATCCTTCCCTTACTCCGTGGTCTGCAGAAAATAGGTATATATTTCACATCCTTTTCAGATGAGTTGTCCAGCTTGCTTATTTCCATGGGAAGAACCAGCAATCTGTCTCCTTTCTGTACTACTGCATTTATGTGCTTTTTCCATGCTATGGGGAACCACATCTATCTCTAACATTTGTCATTCTACTTTCCAGTCTTGAAAGAAAATTAATTTTAAAAAAAATCAAATACTAGAGTGGAACTAATCCTACAAGTCTTAAGCAATGTTGCCTAAAAAGAAACAAACAAAAATTATATCTCCTTTATTGCTATGACAAATTTCTTAAGGCAAAACTGAACATGCTGATTCAAGAGCACCATCGAAACTAATACAAAGATCACTGAGTGAGTCATGTAGAAAATTTAGTAAAAACTTCAGAAAGACAAAGTTGTTCATAGCTGCAGTGCTGCAAGTGCTATTAAGAAAAATCTACACAGCACTGTTATTCTCTTCTTCACAAGCCTGTGAAGCCTGAAGTCTTCACAAGACTGCAGTTGTTGGTTTTAAAAGGAGCACAGAAAACATATTGTAACTTTCTTCTGTCAAGATGCAGAAAGGTAAATGAAATTTGGATTTTTATTGCTGTTGTTGTTCAATTCTTTTTTTTTTTTTCTTGCAGTAGGATTTCTGTGCACAGGGAAGAGAAAAAGGGACCAGAAACCTGACAAGTAGAAATCCTACCCAAATCTCTTTTTATTCATGTTGCTCTGTATTAAAATAAGATTTTCAAGGCTCAAAGTCCACCTTGGTTTCTTTCTAACTCGGAAGACACCAGAGTGGATTCAGTTTAAAGTTTCTGATCACTTAAATTCTGTCCTTAGTCATTCCTACAGGGACTCTGACCTAGCCAGTAGAGAACAAATTAACCTTTCTCTCAACGTGATGCTCTCCAAGCATCTCAGTCAGATGTTGTCTCTATGCTCTCTCAAGTATTCCCACAAGATAAAGCCTTGCCAAAGCCAAGAGGAACTGGCAGCCTCCACTGACACTGAGCAATCCTGTATCAAAGGATTCAAATGATAAAGAGAAGATAGACAGACCTGTGTTCTGGTCTTTACAACAAGTTCTGCTTTTATTTTAGCCTAAATGACACTTGGGAGGTGAAGAAGTGCAGTTGCAAGACTTGTTTAGAAATCAGGTCTCAGCTGGTTGCATAAGAAACCTGTGGAAGAACTGCTGAACCTTAATTTTCCATGTGCTCGTCTAGTCCTTCATTTTAAAATACTGCCCATCCTGAAAAGCAGGACCTGGAACTGCCCTCTCTTGGATATAAATTAGCATGGAAATTGCATCAGTGTTATTTAGATGTAGCAGTTGTATGCTCTACTATTAGCTGTAGGTAATGAATAGATTAGTAACAGGACTTTACAGGAGGCAAGACCCATTCACTCACACTACTTTTGTTTTATGATTCATCTGTAGCTTTTAATCTATAAAAGGAATATACATCATGTCCAAAGAAAAAAAAGATATTTGAAAGAGCATGTCATCAGATTCATATTTTCTATACTCCTTCTTCTGATGATCTTCCTTTTATGCTGGCATCATCGTCATACTGAAAGTCAATTAATTATATGTTTCTTCATATAATTGATTACTAGCTAAAGTAAACCTCAAAAAAAGCTCTGTTCTTAATTTTGGAGGTCAGTAAAGAAACATACAAAAAGAAAGGACTGCTTGTTAACATGCTTTTAATGCTTTTAATTCTTACTCCCTGTCAGATCTAATATATAAATATTAGTATTTATTATTTATATAATAGATATTTGATGTATAAGTTGAAGTGAAGAGGTGACAAACACCAGCTCTGTCACCTCTTCTGTGGTTGCATCTCTACTGCCACCAGAAAGCAGTCTGGGCAAGCATTGGACTATTTCACTTTACATATTTCAACAATCTCATTATAACGGCAAAGTTGGGTACAGCTTGATACTGTTATAACAAATTATGATTCTTAGTAGTCACTCTAGCGGCGTGCCATTCACATACATGCACGGGTAGCAGAGAAGTGAGAGGGAATATCTTTCAGGAAATAAGGCAAAACATCATTTATCTTGATTGCATACGTGAAATTTCCATCAGAGAGAGCAACACTGTGAATCAGTCTTGTTTGAGTCTTCTCATAGCTCTTTACATGAATGGAGCTATTAATTTACTTCCCAACTCCTCTTCTTGAAAGAATAGTCTGCTTTGGCGCAAAAGGAACTTAAAAAATAACATTGACTAGGTGAAACATTTTAGCTCTATCCACACACAAAAAAATAAAGGGCGGAATTTGAGGAGTATATTGATCTGTTGAGGAGAGGACTTGCCCAAAGACTATTTGACCAGGAACAACTTATCCAGTTGTGAGGAAACGTGAAAAACACCAAGAGAGGTTTTCCTCCAGAGCTGCTCATTGGGTAAGTTGGGCAGCATCCAGCATTGTACCTGCCTTAGCTGAGCTGAGCCCTGTGGGACCTTGCCTAGCTGTTTGCCTACATAAGCACCCGATGATTGAAGCTTTTTAAGTTTTCTGAGATTTGAGCTTTAAGACTAATGAAGCAGGTAATCATAGTACTCGGGATGAAATTCTGGCCTATGCTTAGCAGTATTTTTAGTTGTCATCTATTTTGCTACTTCAAAGCATCACAGATTTGTTTTGCTGCTGACTGTGAATTAAAATATGCCAATGTACACTTGGCTGCCTCGGGCAGAAGAACAGACTAATATCTCTTTTCTCTTCTCTGATTTTTTCCCATTTAATTAAGAGATTAATATGAGATTAAAAGAGATGTTTGAGTATTACGATATAAATACCTTGATTCTTTTTTCTCACATTAAAATATTTCTAAAGAATTCAAGGATGTAATTATTCTTGCTTCCCAGGGAATGGGGAAAAAAGTATTTAATTACTTGTTAAAGAACACACTAACTTATGCTGCAAGAAATTGTTCTTGATATATGAGCTAGCTGAAGTTTGCAAGGTCAGGTCTTTTGCGTTTCTTATAAGTTTGGAGCCCAAGGCAATTGTATCAATGAAGGGAGTTATTTAAAATTCAGGGGAAGAGGATTTATTCCTTAATAAAATCTGTTTCACCTTAGGGGAAAAATAAGATTTATTTAGGGGAAAAAAAAAAAAACAGAAAGAAAAGAAACTAATGGATTATTCCTGTTCTAATTGGATCTAGCTTATTTATTAGCCATATTTTCTAGGACTTGTCATCTGAAGAGCTCAGATGTGTTGTTCTTTTGAAAATAAACTCTGTAAGTTGTCAGTTTGACCAAAATTTGTTATTTGTAATTCTTCAGGGAGCAGACCAGACTAAACGGTGTGCCACTATAGAGTGTGCAACTCTATAAAAGTGTATACACCACTCAATGTTCAGTTTTCCTTTCTGAGGTTAAATAGTACTTGTTCAAGGAAATGCAAATAAAGTAATGTTGAGTGAATTTAGATTCTCAACAGTCAATTTAACTAATCATTAATCTCTCCAGGTAATGAGATTAACACTGTTATATATAATTGATCTGAGAATAATTCCAATGAATTATTGGATTGTGAACTGAATAAAATTTTGCTTGTTTACCTAAAGATTAAATATTGCAAATTTTTGTCTACTGAAATATTTCTCTCTTTAAACTGTAGAACACTTCTGAATATGGATGTTGTATCTGGAGCTGATTAAGCTCAAAAAAAAAAGAAAAAAGAAGATATGCATATATGTGCATGTATGTTAAAAAAAGAGACATTGAAAATGATGCAAACACAGTGAATGTGTTGAATATTAGTTCTACAGTAGGTGATATTCCTCACAAAAAAAATAGGAATAAAATAATAAAATCAGTTTGAATATATGTGTCAAATGGGAGAGTTAAACAGAAGTCTACCCACAAGTCTTAAGAGATTCATATATTGTGATACTTTTCTCTGTATGGTCATTTAAAGCATCAAGGGACCATTGCCTTGTCCTTTGGACAATGACAGAGGTGCTTCACTGTGAGTTATTTGATGCCCCCAAAAGCATATGTTCAGTCATACTTCTCCAGAATATTCCCCCCAGCCACTATAAATTAGCAGAAACCACATGATTCAGCATTTAGTTTAGTGAAAAAATTAAAAAACTGAGGTTTACTTATTTGTCAAATAATTGATGGCAGATATTCTCTTCATAAAGCCTGTTTATGTGAGCTGTGAAAATCAAGTCCGCTGACAATGAGGTTTCTGATCTTCCCACTTCTTCATTTACTTGAACTCGTTGTGTTTTTCCCCCGTATCCTTGCTTTGCAGAGAAGAGGAGGGAACTAGGCATGTGACTGCTAAAGCATGCAAGACACTTGCACAGCACTTTTCTACCTGAGAGAGTTTTTAGTGTATAATAAGCTCAAGAGTTGTCAATCATCTTCCTCCTCAGAGCTTATATTGATTGCTATATAGTATTTAATTAGAGAAAATCTTTAGGAGGAGTTTGAGCGCACCCAAACCCCAGGCCTTGGGAGCCAACCCTTGCAGAGTTCTTGGTGTTGCATGAATGAAGACCTCAAGGCCAGCTCATAGCAGCCTGTCCAACTGTGGCAAAATCAAGATATTTTATGTTACTGAACCCTGAACACTGACTACTTATTGACATTGATCACAATACAATGCTCTAAACGCCACTAGTTTAGGACAGAACAACTGTGTGCCTCAAATATAGTGTACTGGTCATTTCTGATCCAAATAGGAAAAGCTTTTTATTATATACAGAGATTTTTACTATCAAAATTAGCGATTTTAGGGGCACTTAAGATTTTCACATAGTGCCTGCTTGCTCTTCTGCTGAACAAGACCAGGGAATGGGCTCACTCAAGGCAGCCACGTTGCCTTCAGCTTGCAGCAGGGATATAGAACTTGGCATCCTGGAGATCCAGGTAGCTCCATAAAAATTAATTCTAATTACTCTGATTTTCAACAACACATTCAGCAAAAGCCTTTTCTTTTTTTTTTTGGTACAGAATGGTAAGCAAGTGCTTCACGCTCAGAAATCCCCAGTTGATGTGCTCACCAGGCTGTCTTCACTTGGCTACAGGCTTGGCTTCCAATTCAACTGGAACTCTCAGAAAATTAAAGTATTGGGGTTTTCTAGTTGGGGCTGGGGTCGCGGTTTTCTAGTGTCTACTTAGTGAATCTCAAAATGCTGCAGACAGAGTTGCTTGCAGGGGAAATTTAGGTTGGATATAAATGAAAGCAGTTGAAGAAGCCAAGGAGAAGAGATGGCAATTTCCATGTATTCTTGTGCGTGGTAACCAGGAAAAGGCTTGAGGTCAATTAACTAAGATGAATTTTTACTTACATTTCTATATGAATGGAAATTTCTTTGTAAGTAAGGGTTTCAGGAACATCTCCATAACCCTAGCCATCAAAGTCTTCATTTGTGGTAGCTGGAAAGCTGCCTCATCCTGCTCTTTTTTTTTTCCCCTCCTATTGCACTTTCGACTTACTTCAACCTAAATGTGTCTGTATATATATAGAGAGAGACTGTAAGTTGTTCAGTAAAGAATCCTGTATTATGTATTTGGGATTAAAAATCAATTCTTCATTAGCTGTTCAGTAATAGTACATGCTCACACACAGAGTAGTTAGTTATCTGCAGCTAATTCCTGTAAGCCCTGTGCTGGAAGTCAAATTTTCAAGAGCATTTACAAAGCAAGAAGTAGGAACTCAGATTTTTGTTTAATATAAATGAGAAAAGGGAAATGAAGTTACCTTCAGATGGAAGGAGGAAATGGAAAAGACTTTTGAACATGACACAGTAGAATAAACAGAAAGGAAACAAATCAGAAATGTCAGGAAGGATAGGAAGTGATACAAAGCACTGAAAGTAAACACGGTGTGAATGGTTGATGAGATTTTGTTTAATTTTTGACATAGCTCATCCAGAAATTTTACATGAAAATGATATCAGATCTGCTCCTTTATCTGTTGATTGGATGGTTTCTTGATTCTGAGCACAGCACAGCTAAAGATGTTACATCTTCTGCAAAGACTGATGTATCCGCATAAATCCCCACAACCTAAAGTAACAACATGCTACTGAACAGTTGATGCCAGTGTTTTTTAAAAGATAGTCTATATTTTGAAATGAAAAATAATACTATTAGTGCAAAACAGTGAAAACAGGAACATAAAAATGAGCTGAGATTTAAAAGAAATATTTTATTTGGTAAAAAATAGAATAAATTATTTCAAGGCAATTTTTGGTTTGTGTCTGTACATATACAGTACATCCATAACATAGCTACTATGTAAACCAGGAATTCCATCTGAGAAAACGGATTTATATATTAAGTAACAATTTTAAATGAAGCCAGAGCAGTCCTATACATGTGTCAAAGCCAACTTAATAGATATCCTTTTATTTTTTCTCCAGAAGTTTTAAAGTTCTATTTTTTTCTCTACTTTGGTGTCAGTAGTAACTATTCTGGCTCCTGTGTTTGTAACATGCCTTGCGTTTCTTTTGTATTAGCTTTATGAGTGTTTCTCAGCTGTTTTTAAACAAAGACCATATACTCTTTATTTTATTTTATTTTAATTTAATTTTTCAAATTCAGGGACCACTTCTACATTGTTGGCTTTATCTTCTGATTTTTCTTCCTTCTTTGCTTTATATGAACATAAGTACAAATGTTTTGCTATTTTGCCTAGTTTTTTTTTTTTTATCTGAACTTGCTTTCATTCTGAGCTCACTTTCATGCCACCTTCCGAAATCTGATGGATAGACAGGAACCAAGGATCTAGACTCTAAAATCAGAACCATATTTTTCAGCAGCTTCGAAAGATTTGGAAGATATCTGTCTACTACAGAGTGTCAAAATCAGGCATGATCTAAAGCTGACAACAATACCATATACCTAATACTTTCCCCAAAATACGTCAGCTGGTTCTTGCAAGACTTACTGAGATTTTTTTTTCCCTTTCTTTTTACACCAAAATCATTAAGGTATACATAAATGTATACATGGTGTTATGCATTAATTTTGTTCTGGGGCTGCCTAGTTTAACGCTGTATATTTAATCCTTCACTAGATTAGTTGTTCAGGGCTTAAGCAAAGACCTAGCAAGCTGCGCATGATCACTCTGAATTTTGAACACGTTTGTTGCTAAATGAGGCAAGAGCAGACACTGCACACCAGCCACGTGGAATCCTGTGCACAAATGTTAGTAAATGAGTTACATTCACAATAAAATCTTTTCACTGGTGCTTAGGGTTTTAAGATATTTCTTCTTGGACTGTCAGAAATACTGTGGGCTTCAGAGGCACAAACATATTTTTTCATATATATTTGCATCCTACCAAAATAAATAACACTACCAAAATAAAAATGTTTACTGTTCCTCTGCAAATATTTTGCATTTATCCATGATGTTTTAGCTCTACTAACACAGTTGTTGGACAAAAGGCTTCGTCTTCACAGCTTCTTCTCATCATTTCCTGTCATTCCTATTAAGCTAGATTATCTTCCAGGAATATGTAACACTATCTTCAAAGTGCATAAAGCACTGATTTGGTGATATAGCATTGTAAATCCTATTGGCTTCTCAGAGAGAAGACTCGGTCATGTTTTGAAGTGTGGCGATATATGAAAATTGTTTTTAAATACTGACTTTGGGGGGAATGCTCCAAGGAAAGAAGTGATTAGGCAAAATGTAACTAGTCAAACACTTATCTAAATGTTACTGAAGAAGAAATCCTGACAAGCAGCTTTGATTAGAGCAAATTCCCTCCACTATGTACTAGTAGAGATTTTTTTCTTCCATCTCATTTCTCAAAACAGGAACCAGGTCTGAGATTATGACTTTTTGGAGTTATGCCAAATGTGAAGAATTGGCTCAACTATACCCATTAGCTTTGAGTTAAAAACTGGAAAAAAAATCACTCTTTTGAAAGGTACTAATCTGTAAGTACCTGTATGAAATAGAGGATGAAATGGCAATACAGCATTTTGTCCAGAGCCGTCTGCTCTCTTCCCATGGGGATGCTAATGGGAGATGTGCTCATACAAAGGATGGCAAAATCCAAGCAACAACCAGTGAGCGACTACAGTGTTTTGTTGTTCTCACTCCTTTGACTTAGGTGGAAAAAAACTCAATTATCACAGTGCCCACGATATGAACTAGCCCACATGTTCAGCACAATATTGCTATGGGGAATACATTACAGTAAGCACCAAACTAACCTGATAGTCTCAGGATATTACTTGCAAAATTGCAAAGCTACACGTTAGCTGTACAGCTTATTCCAGGTAAGAGCAAAGGAAAAGAATGCTACAAATGGACATAAAGAGAATTTATCATACAGCCTCATGGAAGTGCTTTAAAATTTATTTTTATATAGGCTCACAACAGATTTTGATATTATTTTCCATGTGACTCCTTTAATAAGGAAGTGATGACATTTCCTAATACATTTAGAAAGCTTAGAAAATGGTAAAACACTTTTTTTTTTTTTTTTAATGAGCAATTTTACCTCTTTGGCTGTTAATGGACTATCACTATCACTTGATAAACTTAATGTTATTTTTTGCTCTTAAGATTAGTAACAAATAGCATCATCCTCATATATTTGCCACAAATTTAATTCATCTTAATTTTTAACCTCTCTAGCTCATATTGGTTAACATGAAAAAAAAGTCCAGTTCTTTAGGCAACTTCATTAAAAAAGGATAATAATGTTTTGCAATCTGAGAGCAGGTAAGGCTGGGAAAGTGAAGCAATTATTTGACTGGGTGTTAGGGCTGTATTTGGGGTAGTTTTATTTACAGTGTGACTGCAGTGCATGCCATAGGAGAGGTCTGGCTCTACTGAGGCTGCCAGCAACAGGGCCATCTTTCATCTATTACAGTGCTTCCAGAGCTCTGTTTAATGTGGAAATTACATGTAATTTCTTAGGGATTTTGCAAGTCCTGAGCCATTTAGCTAAATGACTGTTATGCACAGTAACAGCTCTTGCTACACAGCCTTACAAAAAAGGGAGTTGCGCTGGGCGTGCCTGGATCATAACTAATAGGCAATGAATAAAGCACGCTTATATAGGTAATGAAACAAAATGCATCTCCTTGGGAAAAGGAGGGCCATTGAGAAAAGTCTTGGGAAAAGGTAATGCAAAAACCAGAAATTATATATTTTCCTCCAAAAAATTGCATATCCATTTCTTGTTCAAGATGAAAATACAGACATTTATTCATTTTTCTACTTCTCCTTTTTATCCTGTGAAATACCTGAATTCCCCATAAAGACACAAGGAAAGCCAGACATGAATGGAATAACGCTTTTTACCCACCATTGACAAAAATATCTGAAGGAAATGTTGTACAGCTGCCCCGTGGAGTTCCCTGCTGTGTTCCCCTACCTTTGCAGAAGTAGCTGTAGCCCTACACATATTCCCTGGAACTGGAGACTCACACTCCTTGGGCAGCATCCAGCCTTGCAACATTTCTTGCAAAATAGTAGTGTCAGTACATTAAGGGTCTGATCCAACTTGAATTGAGGTCAGATAAGGTCTTTTTCATTCATTTCAGTTAAAGTTGGATCAGGCTTTAATGCAGCAACATGCTTATGCAGAGTCTCTAAGGAAATAATCTTGAAAGGAAAAAAAAAGCCCTCTAGTTCTACTGTGATTAATATTTTATATTATTCATCTATTATTTATATTTATATTACTCAGTCTATAAGTGGGCTCTTCACTGAAGCTCTTCATCTTCAGGATATAAATAGGAAATAAGACTACACAATCTATAAGCACGAGGCTTTGAAAATTAAATAATTTGTTTTCTCAGGACTCTCTAATTAGAAACAAGTTGATCAAAATAGTAAAATTCCTCCAGACTGTATCAAGATGGATTTCCTAACTTTACTATAAAATTAAAAGAACTGTTACTTCATAGTTTGCCAGGGGGCTTAGGTCTTCCCCTTCTCATTTTCTTCTCAAATATAGTACTATTGGCAAGTGTATATCAGAGTTCATATGAGTATGAGGAAAATCTAAAGATCCTCCTAAATTTATCAACCTACATCATTTTAGCACCATTTTTAGCATCTTATCTTCCTCTGCTGTCCTGTTAATTCTCAAAGAATCACTTGATTCTTGAAGAAATGCTTGAAGAATAAAGGCTATAGGACCTTTCAGATCTAAGACTAAAGGATAATCTTAAAACATGCTCCTGAAACATTATGGTTGCAAACTTTAGCTTTAATCCTGATGAGCAGTTGCAGCCATGCTGTTGCCAAAACACATCACTCCGGCTGTACTTTTCCATAAGAACTGAGCTGGCATACATTTACTATCAGGAGAATTTCCGTGATTGGATCCTGGCTTGGATGAACACAGATGGATCCCTTTGGATGGTAATTAGGTGCCCGAATACATTTGCTAAAGTTGAACACTTGCTCCTATCTTTCACCAATACTTTCTGTGGCCTAGGAGAGGTGTCTCACTGTTAGATGTGGTGAGTTTTATGAACCTCATAGATAGCTGATTGCTCCTGTCTTGGCAGCTACTGTCCTGATGCAAGGCAGCAGGAAATAAGCAATTCAAGCATTGCAGCATTGAGCTGACCTTAACAACCTATGGCTAGGCTTAAGTGCTTGCAAGCTTTATCAAAACATTAGGTTATTTAAGTCAGTTACAAACATATCTGTCAATATTTAGAAAAGGCTGTTGCATGTGAAATCCATAACTTACCTGAGAAATGGAAGTCCATAGACAATTATTTTCTTCGCAAACACCAAATTGAAAATTTTAACAAAAGATATTTTCTAGAATACATTAAGGAATACTAGCATGCTATGCAAATGTAATCAACTAGTTGAAATTTTAAACTAGCTGTAAGTTCTTCTCAAGGCATCTTGTTTATTTTTTTCTTAAGTTCCGTCCTACATTCACAATGGTTTAAAATCATAAAAAAGTCTGTGAAAGTACAGATTAAGGTCACTTTAAGATCTGTTTTACCAAATACTTCAGAATAATACCAAATTATGTGGAAAAACTAAAAAAGTATGTGAGATCCATCTGTGGTCCAAATAGTTTGATAGATGCTCTTTGGTAAATTAGTAACAAGATAAAGCCTAAAATAAGCTTTTCAAGACGAGTTTAAAGGCTAAATAGCAAGTTATGCATTAACATTTGCATTTATCATTTTAAAGAGTACATAAATGCTGAAAAGATACAAACCTCTATTCCTAGTGCTATCCTATTTTCATAGAGAAAATATTTGGAAAAGTATTATTTGAACTTTAAAAACATGAGGATCTTTGTTTTACACTTAATTGCACTAGTACATACTTTCGTCACAAGGAAAATGTATAAAATTAATCTTACAATATAAACACTATAAACAACTCCCATATCTTATGGACAAATAAATTTTGTAATGACTTAAGTATAAGAATTGTAGAATAATTATGTAAAAATATGTACATTAATTCCAATGTCCTAGCCCATGAAGAAACCCAAATAAACTCTACAAAAGTTGCCCTCAGTCTTATCTATTTAAGAATGCACAGCTTTGCTACTCTTGCCGAATTTCAGACAGTCTCCAAACAAGAAAAAATCACTTATTTTTGTGTAGTAAGTTCCCAAATTTTTGCATAAATCCTCTGAGTTTATTTTCATTAGGTTGCAGTGGATGGTAAGCAGTTGAGTTGTAGGTAGTCATATGATTACTCCTGCCATAATTGTTCCCTAATGGTTTGCCTTTGATATCGGAGAGATGCGAACTGCTATTTGCTGCATTTCCAGCAGACTGGCTGGCATTTTCAATTTTACAGAACGGCTCAAAGCGACTATAAACACGCCTTTCACTCAAACGAGGTCTTAGCTCCTCTTGACGTTTTGAGCTTGCCAGCTGGGGTACCACTGAACTTGCTCTTTGTAGACTAGGAAGGGGCGGTGCAGTCTCAGGAGGAGCATTCATTGCAATTTCTTTTACATCCTGATATTGAATTTGTTCTGTGTTAAATCTCGGGGTAGATGCATCTCCTGCAGTTTCTATGAACTTACTTTCAAGGGGGCACAGGACAGGACACTTTTTGTTGCATTCATCTGATGGAGGTTTTGGTGGTTTTGGTGACTTGGGAGACTTTGGAGATTTTGTTGGGCTACTCGTGACATCTTCTTTACTTCTGTGCAAGCTACCTTGAGAATTTGATGATGTATTTCTCTTTCTCCTTGGGGAAGAATCTGTCTTATTCTCAGAAACTTTTGGTTTTTGATTTTCCCCCTCAGAAGCTAAAGTGTCAGAACTGCTGCACATTCTGTAAAAGGCAGGGGCTTTGTTTTTTGACAAATTTTCCTTCTTGTCTGGCGTGAGATTAAGAAGTGACCGCAATTTCTGGGATCCTTTCTTTAGAAAACTTGGAGAATTCTTAGTTTCTTTCTTTGATGTGCAGTCTTTACTTGACTCCTCTTTGTTGGCTTCAGCTAGAGCAGCCATAGAAATTGCCTTGGCAGCAGCTGGGCTCTTCAGCTCTTCTCTGGCATTCCTCTCCTCCTGTGGCACGTGGTTGGTCACATTGTGCAAACTTTTAGAGCTCTTCAGTAAGTCTTCTGGAAGTTTGGGACTAACTGGTTGTTTAAGCCTATGCCTATTCAGTGTGCTGTAAACATAACTGGATGACTGTTTGTTGGTACCTGGGTCTAATATAGACTTTGAATTAAACATGGGAAAACTTCTCCTTTTCAGTATATTTTCATTTTGAATGTTCTTCAAATTTTCTGCATGTTTGTCTCCACACAGTCTTGTGTACAAGTAGACAGGTGAGTCCCCGGTTGCATTTGAATCTACACTAGGTTTTGTGCTGTCCGCAATATGAATTCTGTGGTTTACTGGTGCATCTGATTTAAGTGGGACATTTTTGCTAAGCTCTTCTGAAACACTACCTGTTCCATTTTCCACACTTGGGGCGTGGTTTGATGTCCCTTTAGGTGTTGCACTTCCTTCTGAGCCAATTATTGTTGAATTTGAAGAGCTTGCACAGCTGCTTACTTCCTGCTGTTCAGGTAAAGTTGGCTGAAACACCAGTGATGATCTCAAACGAGAATGAGAATAAAGGGCATGAGCTTTAATATTTTCAGCTGTGTCATAGCCATCATATCTGTCACCCAAAGCTGAGCCATTGGACTCTGCTGGATAATCTGATTGATCGTTTAAGTAGGACTTAATTCGCCAGTTACGTAGGAATGATTTTGTCGTGTGCTCAAGGGTCGGCATCCTCTGCTGCAGGTGGCGGATATGATTATCTGTTCCATTAAAAGATCTCCGTACAATTGAATTTCTTTCTGCGAGATTTATCTTCGGCCGTGAAAACTGATCAGCAAAACTTTGCTGCGGTGCATTGTAGTTATTTGCATATCCTCCTCGTAATGAAGATACAATACTAAGGCTATCAGATGGCATTTTCCAAGTATTTGACGGATTATTGGCTCTATTCATAGCTCTGTTGAGCAATAGGTAAGGAGTTCTTTCTGGCTTCTCTCCAGCATAGCTATGTCTCTTCCAGTGCTCATTTTTTTCACTAGGTTGATACTGTTGGACTGCATTTTGCACATTAAAACCTGGATGAAATGGTTGTTTATTAAAAGCTTGATTTCTCAAGCCATATTTATCAATTTCATTTATTGCGTATCTTACACGAGTTTTCAAGTAAACAGGATCCAGCTTGTGAACCTGGTCTTGCCTGCCAAAGAGGTTCCTTTGGCTAGAAACGGAAGCCAAGGAAGACACCGAGTGCTGGTATGTATCATTATCCCAAAGTGTCCTGCGACTGTTTACCCGCACTATTTCAGGAGCAAATGCACTAGGAACAGAAGAACGGGCATACAGTGTCCTGAACTCTTCATCAAAGGACTCAACCAGCTGTCCTGTGATAACTTGAACCATACTGAGGTTCGTTTTTTCAAATGACCACATAAAGCTGAAAAAAAGAACAAATGAACATTAGAACTTCTGAACTGATGCATTATACAGTTTCCTCTTGATAAGAAACCTTTCCCCTCAAACTTGGATTTTGCAGATATACTTTTTAAATAAATAAATAACTCTGTGTATGATTCATGCAATTTGTATTTGGGAAGTCTAATCTAATGCCACTTGAACTCAGTAGGAGGCTTTCCACTGATTTCAATGAGAGGAGGAATGGGTGTGTAACTACATAATTGCCCTTATAAGCATGAGATATTGCAAAAAATATTCACAAATGTGGAACACTGGAGTACAACTGCCAAATGGAACAAAATAATCTCTAGAACGACAGAAACCGGTCCCCACTGCATTCAATCCTGAGTCAGAGAATGTGGTTATGTTGAGTGTGTTTGAAATAATATGCAGAATTGTTTCCACAGTTGTGTATAAAATTAATTTTAAATATATATTTTAAAAGATGCATCCCAGAATTGTTAAAAAGATTACATTTTCTACTACACATATCAGACTGAGTATTAGCATTTCTTTTAAGAGTAATGTGCAAAGTTCAGATGAACTAGGTTTTTCTGTTTTCTACCATACTCTTAATAGCTGAAGATATGAAAAAAAGTGGAGAAAATCCTCAGTGTAGAAAGCAATTTTATAGCTACTTTATAGTTGTAAAAAGAGAGCAAATACAGTAACAAGTACATTAAGAAATTTTCAACAAGCCTGAAGTCAAGGTGCAAAAATCATGTAATTGGTAAAGCTCTTTTGTTATACTTATTTCATGTCAAAAAATAGGTGGAGGAAAATTTTAAATTTGCTTTAATTGCATTTACCTTCTGAATGTTGTATTCATGCATAAATATTACTGACTTTGTTCTGTTAGTTTTTTATCTTTCAAGAAGTAAAGTATTCTGAGATTAAATTAAATCATTACATACAAGTTTTTTCTGTTTATTTTCATTGAATTACTTATTAAGAATAGAATGTTTTGTAATTTTCTATAAAAAAATCTTTAAAGAGAGTTCTGAGAGCAAGAATTCATAAAGACTCATCTTTCCTGTTAAAAATCACTAGATTCTTTTACCAATCAAGCTTAATTTCTGCAGAAATTGACAATTGCAGCCCTCAAGGTCTTGATGCAGTGTTATTTTTCAAAATGAAATGAGAAAAACTATCACATTGTCTCAAACTCTAACACTGTCTGTGGATGTCAAAGCTTTCAGATTCTCTTAGGTCTCTCTTACACTGATTCATTTATGAACTTGTCACTTACCCCATCAGTGACAGTGTGAATTTGGAGCTGGCTGCATCTCAGAGGAAATAAACAACTAGATTGCAAAAAGCTTACAATGGTGTAAATCTGTAAAAGTCAGTGGTTACGGATCTGGCACCCAGCCACTAGGCTGATGAAAACAATTCAGTGGTCAAAGGAGAGAGAGGCAGCATGGATAAAAAAGGAAAATATCTAATAATGTATGAAACAAAATTGTGCCCGCTTTAACTCATTTTTATTTCCATCTCTGCAAAGCTGTAAGTTCTGCCAGCCTATGGTCTGCATACACATACTGGGAAAGAAGGTGGAGAGTATAATAATGTAATTTAGCCAAATATAAACATAGGTTACTTCAACTTGGACAATTCTGAATATGAAAATGATACACTTACAGGGTGTCATATAATCATACAGAATCACAGAATGGTTGCGGTTGGAAGGGACCTCTAGAGATTATCTCGTCCAACTCCCCTGCTCCAGCAGGGAGACCTAGAGCACATGGAACAAGATGGCATCCAAGTGGGTTTGGAAGATATCCGTAGGAGACTCCAAAACCTCCCTGGGCAGTCTGTTCCAGGGCTCTGGCACCATCATGGTCAAGAAGTTCTTCCTCATATGAAAATGAAACTTTTTGTGTCTTAATTTGTACCCATTAGCCCTTGTCCTATCACTGGCCACCATTGAGAAGAGTTTGGTGTCATCCTCTTCACATTCTTTCCTTAGGTACTTATACATGTTGGAAAGATCCCTTCTCAGTCTTCTCTTCTCCAAAGAAAACAGGCCCAACTTAGTCTTTCCTCATATAAGAGATGCTCCAGTCCCTTAATCATCTTTGTTGCTCTATACTGGACCCTTTATAGAGCTTCTCTCTTGTTTTTGGGAGCCCAGAACTGCACACGATACTCCAGGTGAAGCCTCAACAGAGCTGAATAGAACGGTAGGATCCCCTCTCTCCACCCGCTGGCAACACTTCTCCTGATGCAGCCAGGATCCCATTGGCCTTTTTGGCCATGAGGGCACACTGCTGGTTCATGGTGAATTGA
>JAUBOD010000078.1:694160-740034 GCA_032353885.1 Nothura maculosa
ACACTTCTCCTGATGCAGCCAGGATCCCATTGGCCTTTTTGGCCATGAGGGCACACTGCTGGTTCATGGTGAATTGATGTCAACCAGGACTGCCAGATCCGTCTCCATGGAGCTGCTTTCCAGCAGGTCACCTCCTAATCTATACTGATGCCTGGGGTTATTCCTCCCCAGGTGCAAGACCCTGCACTTGTCCTTGCTGAACCTCATGAGGTTCCTCTCCAACCTGTCTAGGTCCCTCTGAATGGCAGCACAAAATTACTTCAAGCACTGCAGGATAAACCAGACTTTTTTTTCTCTTTATGTATCAAATCTTCAGTTGAAGTAAAAGCTATATCCTTTGGTCCTCATTTGTGAAAAACTAAGTCGTCTTAGAGAGAGTCAAATTTTGGCTTTGTGTTAGATTAGCTACCAGCAAATACTTATGATAACTTATCAAATTACATAAAAATAAACAAATTTGCTGACAGTTTACCAGAATAGTTTTTTAGAAACAGAAGAAATATTTTGCAATAATTAGACATATATTGAGATGACTGGTGCTTTCTTAGGCACCTCTGTAACTTGATCTTACCTGTAAGAACCATATATGACTTTCTTACAGTCAACAAGAAGAAATTTTTGTTCCATTTTTCCATAGAATTTTGCTCCTGATTTAGAATAGTAATCTTGTCCTTTTACTGTGCGCACTCTCATATTCTGGAAAAGATAATTGAAATACTTTAATTGTAATACTAGATTCTATTTTAGTGTTGTAGGGTTTAAAAGTCTATATGTATGGTAGCAGAAGAGGTATATTAT
Organism: Nothura maculosa; assembly: GCA_032353885.1. NCBI lineage: Eukaryota > Metazoa > Chordata > Aves > Tinamiformes > Tinamidae > Nothura > Nothura maculosa. Next base: position 694,959 of record JAUBOD010000078.1, read on the forward strand.
TGCATATAAATAAATTGTGCTGGACAGTAAAATCTGATCAAATGCTTCCTTGAGCAAAAAGTCAGGCCTTTGCTTTGCCTTTGAGTGTGAAAGAGTGATGAGGTTTGCTAGAGCAGGGACAAGTGAAATCTCCCTATTTCACAGTCACCATTCCCAGAAATCAGGTGCTGGGACAAAAGAGAGAGGCCACTTAGAGACTTTATTGCTGAAGGAATTTCTCATGCACTTATCTAAAACACAGGAAACTCTAAAGAGAAGCTGTAGAATTTGTAATGATACAGTGTTCACTAAAATTTAATGAACTGTATTTGATTCCAAACAAGTAATTCAACATATTAGGAAAAAATCTCTATAAAATGAAAGCATCTTTCCAAAAATACATACTTTCTAAAACACTATATATTTTATGGTTTTGATTTCTATCTTAAAACACACCTTAAAACAAAGAACCTTGTAACTTTCTCAGAGATAATTTGCAATGACTAGAGTTACATATAAGAACTGCTCAATTGGCAAATTATGATCTAACTCAACCTATTTATGTTCTTTACATTTCCTGAATTAGATGAGTTTTTACTTAGCACTTTTGTCAAGCAGTGTTTGAACAAAAAATATATTTCAATTAAAATATATATGAAGATAATATTTAAAATTTATTGTTAAATTTTTTTATTAAAATTGCTTAAAATATTTCTGTTAGTGATTTCAATGTCTTACAAATACGCTAGAAACAATAAATAGAAAGTTTATTTGCTATTCTTAGTTTTGCATATTGAATTCATTAAGTAAAAGAAACACTGTCTACTAGTGCTATCAGGTTTTTAAAAGTATGTGGGCTCAGAAAAAGTACAAGCAGGTAGTTAGATGTGTTTCAAAAAAAAATAAGAAAGGACAGAAAAAAAAAACCCAATTTGCATTATTGTATGGAAAGTCAACATTAGGTATCTGTTGTGTCTATGCTAACCATCCTTGGCAATCTACTATTGCGACCTTCAGTTTTCTCCATTTTGTTTTCTAATTTGGCACCTTGAAGAAGTAAGAAATTTTTCTGGCTTTTCCAAGTGCTGCTTTGCTTGAACTTTGAATTAATTAGTCCTATGAAGAAAATTTCTTTCTCTACTAGCTATTCAAACTGCAAATAAATGTAATTACATGAAAAGCTTTTCCTTAAAAATGTAAATAGTGAGGAAAAGAAGTAATTACTTTTTAAAAAATAGACTGGAATTTACCCTATTTTAAGGATTATTGACATATTGAACTAAAATGCTATCAATTGGTAATGACATTTGAATTTACTTCAGAGATTAAAAGTGTTTTCCTCAATTCTGTTTATAATTTAATTATATTTCACTGTCATATTTAGCTATATTTATACTGATGTCACTTATAACTCGAAGAGGGGTTACTTGAGATGCGGCTTTTATATTTTCAAATAACTGTAAAAGATTATAATTAGCCTGAAGTCATGTCAGTGGAATATATCAAATTTCACTGAGATAAGGTCTGACTGATATTGGACAGAACATCATTCAGGAATTTGGAAAGCTGTCTGCACCACCACAGCTAATGGCTTGCAAATTACCATACACATATAAGAAAGCTTTGCCTCTAGTGATCATAATTTGAAATATAGTTTCAATTAGGTACATCTGAAAAAGGAATACAATTTACATTAAACTGATGGATTTTCTTTTTTTTGAATATTAGTCATTCTGTTTCCTCTGCTCTCCTGAGTTTAACCTTTTTTACCTTTTCTTGTTTCCTTCAGCATTACTCCTCCTGCAGCTTTTCTGTCCTGCTTCCTTAATCCTATTAGCTCTTTCCCTGTCAGGCTCTGTCCTTCTACCCAAAGACTGGAACACATAACATTGCAAAATCATGTGCCATAGAACATGTACAATTTCTTAACATAATACATCCTTCTCCTCCACAGCTCACAGTATTTTTCACCTTAAACAAACTGTCTGATTAGGTTTCAGGAATAAGCCTGAATAACTTCTAGAAATACAGACAACATTTTGAGGACGTAAAAGTACAGCAGGCTGATTTGGAGATTTGGAGATAGCAATATAGCTATACATATAGAATTGTCAGCTCCATTTTGTTTTAAATGGTGGGCTTCATATTCCTGTGAAGCCTCCTATTATCAACAGTGCTACCAGTAGGATGTCACTGATTACTGTGTCCTGCACGTCTGTTGGATAAAGTAATGAGTTGGTTACGAATCTTCAGAGCAGTATCTTGGCAAACTGTAAAACAACAAATCTACATATCAAGTAGGAATCAGGCTAGCCGGATAGGACACATCACATCACATCACATAAGATCAGCTGTATTTAGTCAAACTGAAAATCTGCGTAGTCCTTTCATCTCTTTTTGTCAGTGGCAATTAGTGGGTATATATAGAGGCATAAATTAAGTGAGAATTTGATATATCAGGAGGCTCATGAAGCCAGACACAGAATCTTCTCTCTCCTCCAAATATGAGTTGTAGGAGATTCAAGGACTGTTGATGTTCTCAAGGTGTCTGAATGGCCAAAATGCAATTTAAGGATGGCCATGAGGGCTATAAAATTGAATGTCATCCAAATGAGGTATGGGAGACAAAAGCTCTAATTTCCTTCTTTATGTATGACAGTACCTGTCTCTTCCCACAGAGAACTATAGGAGCATCATTTAACAATTGGAAGTATCATTCGTCATTTTGCATTTATTTTCATCAGTAAGAAATCTCCAAAGTGATACATAAGTACAATGATAATACAGGTTTCAAGCATTTCAATTCAGCACTTCATTTCTCTAGAGTCTGTTTTTATCACTGTTCAATTATGCACCCTATACTTGCTGTCAAGAACACGCACAAAGAAGAAAATGAATGTCTAACTAATACTTAGCACAATAGCTTTAAAGAAAAAGATCACATTTCTCATATTGTTAATCATTACCAGCATTATTTATTATCATGGGCCTCTCCTCTTAGTAGGAGGTAATGTGCACTGTTGGAATGATAAGTAGGTTTCGAGCTAACTCCTGTTTTGACTTAGAATCCAATTCAATGACCACTCAATGACTTCACCAGGGTCATGGCCTTAGTCCACAAGTTTTCTCAGAGATATGACAAATAGGCTGTGCAAGCCTATTTAATAACTATATCGGGCTGATACTTGGAAGCACTGGAGAACTATTTCTGATATTGAAAACATTGGTGAAGAATAATGGGCTGGATTCAACTGTCAAGAATACATTAACAGCTCCAAATATGCGTCTGAAAATGCATATCTGGGAGCTGATTTCAAAAAATAAATTGAGCTCCTTCAGTTCTTTAAAAATACTGACATAAATAGTTTCTTCTTACTTTCAATATTCTCCAGTAGTGAGATGATTCTTCTATATTGACAGAGAGGTTATTAGGTTTCTGGCAGAGCATGGAGCCTCTGCCACCTGACTCACCTTTCATCAAATAAAATATGATGATCTGACATCTGCTGAGGAACTGGCTTGACTTCCTGGGTGTTAAACAACACTACAATTTCCTACATTGGTTCAGTGATTCTAATCCAAAATGAATTTACCAGATTAAACATTTTGGTGGTACAAAGGACTATCTCGGTTTTTCATTTTGAAGGGCAAATTTATGACAGTTTCTTGAAGTGGCAGAAATAAAGAAATTTGGGGAAAAAATACTGTTACTGCTTTTGAAAAAATCATCTGAAAAAAAAGTTAGGATCTGTAATAATAGTTCATCTTTCTATACAAAGGAATTTATGAATATGAACAGAAAATCTGACTGGCAAGGAAGCTAATCAAAGGACATTTGAATAGACAGGGATGAGAAAGAGAAGTATATTAATTGATGGGGAAAATGTACAGCAGCTCATCAATGAACCAATGAAATCGAAAGTGGGGAAAGAAAAATAGGAAAAGATAGTGAAGAATTCTTCATTTTATTTGTGGTACACTGGAGATACTAAAATGAACATAAAATAAAAAACAATTGATGTGAAAAAAATTCTGTAGAAGAGATTGCAAAAACATCTTCTAGACTCTTCCAGTTTCTATATGGAATTCATACAATAACTAATAACTATAATTATAATGTACTATGTATTGTATATATATATTGACTATATCTGTTAACAAAGTGAACAGAGAGTCTGATAGGCATTCAGACTAAAGATAATAAATTTTAAGCAGAGTTATGAATAAATTCTTTTTTCATACAGAAAATAATAGAATCATACCTCTGGATTCAAAAGTCCAATCTCTTTCATCACAGCATCATCTCACCTTTTTATCAATTTAAAGAAAGGGAAAAAGAGCCACAGAAGACCTTCATTAAAACAGAATAGCTTTATGGAAACTCCTCAGGTAGGAGTGTACGGCACAATGAATGTCTACCACACTTGTGTATGACTGAACCACATCATGTCAGAGAATGGCAAGAACATCCTGCTGGTGCTGCCTCTCAAAGACAAGAAATACTGCCATATACCTCTGTCCCCTTTTTGCTTTCACTGAGTGGAGGAGCATCACAAGCCAAAAGCACAAAAATGTTATGGGGATCTGTTTTTATGAACCTTGATCCAACAAGAATATAAGAAAGGGTTGAACGCTTCCCCAAAGCATCTCCGAAGTATTTGTTTCTCTACATTCTGAAGAAAGGCAAAGAATAATCACAGTGGTAGGGAGTGGTCAACCTCTCTTCTTCCAGTGAGACGCAGTGGGAAAAATCCATGAGTAGCCCACCACCTCAAAGACCTTTGCCACAAGCTAAACTAAAACCATGGCACACAACAGGATTACTGTTTTGCTAGTTGGCACATAATTTTTATTTTTCTGATGTATTTCACAATAGTTTGAGTAAATCATTTGAAGCATGAATTTTAGTTTAGTTTAGTTTTATGGTTGTCCTAGATATCTCTAGAAGTGTTCCTAATTTATTTTATTTGGAGAAGAGAAACCTGAAGTCCTAAACAGACATAGAGCACTTCCTGCAGCCTCTGAGGCCTAATTAACCCAAATAACCCGCAAATGGTGGCATCTCAGGTGACATCCAGGAGGCACTATTGCCAAACAGGACTATGTGAAGGCCATCACTACCAGTTTTTACAGACTTGTAATGTAGCGGGGATGGTTTCTTTTCAAAAGTTGCCATAGATATGTTTATGAGGCCACCAGAGGGCAATCCCACACACCCATATGCAAGAAACAAGCATGTGTGTGGTCAAAATTTTAAGAGTGTAAGTAAGTCAATGCTCCAGAGGAAAAAAAAATGCAAAATACAAGTTTATTTGGATATTCTAAGAAAAGAAGCTCTTTTTATGCTCACAAACACACTTCCTAACTCATTTTTGAATTGGGTTCTTAAAATCAAAATGCTAAGAAGAGCTTTTATAACATTCTTCCTGGGAGCAAACATGCCCTAACCAATTAGAGAAACAAGGAATCATGACTGGAGCTATTCTAAACTTCAAACACAGAAGTGCTTTGACCTTTGTAAAGAAAAATGTGGAAATACCCCAGGAACATTTTCAACAGTCTTCCATGCTACTGGCAATACAGTAAACCTAGACGTGTTTATGAAGTATTCATATCAGGTCAGTGCTGCATACAGTTTGGATTGTGCTCCCTATTAAATATTAAGGTGGTATTGAACAGCTAGTGAAAAATGTAAACATTAGCCCTCTCCTTTATCCTTCTCACTGCAGAAAATTACACACTGCACATATAAAAGTATCTCTACAAGTATCTCTATCTCTAAAAACTCTCTCTACATAAGACAAATATACAACAATATCAATTTTCAGGAAAACACTTCTAAAATAAAATATAAACTATTTTCATATATAATTACTCTTTATGAAAGGGTCATAAAATGAAGTAAATCATTTTATTTTTCTAAACAATTTACACAATCTTTATTATTCTATTTGCAGGCTGATTTAAGAGAATCAGCTGTAGGATGCCTAAATAGATATTAGTGGAAATAATTTTCTAAATAATATGTGAGAAATTCTGTAAATCTAACAAATACACTTTTTGTGACACAAATGAAAAAGACTGAAATCATTCTAAATAAAACAACACTTGTATAAAAGGTTTTGCTGTGGGCTTACCCACTCTCAGTTTAGAGGAATTTTGAAAAAGCAGTATTTGATAACCATTTTTAAAATAATAATGCCTGTTTAGTGGGTTGCAGAGGAATGAGTAGTGAATGCACATGCACTCTAAAACAGGACATCTTACCCTGAGTCTCTGAACTTGACAGCCTTGTTTCTCTGTCATTTTCAGAAAGTGACTGAAGTTTGACTCATCCAACAGGAGATACACTGCAATCCCTCTAGCAGATGCCTCCACAATTTCTCTAAAGATATCCACATCTGTAAACATATCCATAACTATGGCAATCACCTGCATGAAAAAGAAAAGACATATTTACTGCATTGTATAAATGCATACACAATATTCTTCACTGAAGTTTGTACCACACAGCTCACAGACTAATATTTTTACCCATACAAAAGTTCTAATATCTTCTCTGTAGCACAACAGAGGCTTTACCTTGGAGGCTTTTTAAGATCATGGATCTTCTTTCTGAAAAGCCAGCTCATGGCATGTGTGACATTACTCACATGCACCCAAGTCTGTTAAAAGGTTATTTTGTGGAGGTGTATCAGGATGGGTGGTACGTGAGAAAAAGGAAGGTCAGTGGGAAAGAAGAAATGGGGAAATGGAGAAACACTAATACTCGGAGAGAAAAAATGCAAGCATCATAATGTAAAGTTGCAGTCTAAGTTCAAAAATGAAAATCTGAATACATTTATTGTACAAAGTGTTGGTTCATCCTAATCTAAATACTGTTCAGGGTTTTCATCATCTTTTATGAAAGTAATAGCACAAGAGTTTGAAGGAATCAGTGAGGAGATGTCGAAAAACTGGAGTAAATGAGGACTCCAGGATTCATGTTGATTCAGTACACTCATTTGGATGAAACTTCCTTAGCTGGTGAGATTTTGGTTAGGGAGATCAGAAAATGTTTACCATCAAGCTTTGATACTTTTCAATATGCAAATTACTGGAATTGAATTACATTCAATTACTAAAACAATATAGATATTTCTGACTGGGAAAAACAAAAAAACCCACAATGTCCTGCTAATGGTACTTTAGAGACAACAGACTTTTACTTTGTCATTAGCAATTTGGAATGAAATATACTGAAGTGTCAGAGGAAATAACACATGAACAGGTGTCTGTGTAATTTTAAAAGATAATATTCTTATCCAGTAGATTCTTCATAAAAAGCTCTAACGAGGTATCTTTGATGTGACATGCTCTATGATGCTCATACAAATTCAAATCAAATGATGCCTTTCACAGGTATCAGGGCAGGCTTGACAAAACTTTGCTTTACCATTCTCACCATGTTTTAAACTCTCCATACCTTATTTGTAACATTGTAATTGTTAAGTTACAATCATTAATTTTCATCTAGAATTGAAATATTTGTCTCATTTACAAAATTAAGCAAATGATATTTCACACACCAGAAGTTTTTTCTCCAGTCAGTCATATGAATCCTGCCTACTTAGAACTAAAAAACTCACTTATGCCAAATATGCACTTTCTACACTGCAAACATTAATGTCTTCTAGACAGCTGATCTACAAGAAAAGGAATAAAAGTAAATAATCATTTTCATTAATAATGGTAAAAAGACATGGCTTTCACAACTCCTTAAGCATTTAAAATTAGAAGACTTGGTCTTTACCATAGCATATGACCTGTAAGTAGGAATATTTACAAATTCATCAGATGGAGAGGAATTGAATAGTATGAAATGATTTTCAAAAATCATAGATAACATGCCATATGTACTACATAATTAATTTTAATGAGTTTTGAAAATAACACTGAATGTGATTCTTAAGAATGCAAATTATTTCTGAACCTAAATTTGAAAGGAAACCATAATAAGCACACAAGTTTATCCTGACTGTAAGAATATAATCACTTTTAGATGGCTCCTTCTGATTGGTCTTCTTTCTGAAATAGGCAGTTAACCGAACATGGCAACACTATTTATTTAGCTGTTTTGCTTCACTTATGTCTGACCAGAAATCTGCCAAAATAGATCAAGCAAAAAGATCAAAGAAACAGTTCTGTGCTCAAATAATTGCTTTGTTTTGTTTCACTATGTATTTGTAGCCTCTCGTTCTCAACTCCCTAACTTCTTAACCTTTCCTTTTCTTCAGAGCTTTCATAAACTTTTGCTCATCATATTCATAAAAATTGTTGCTCTTCAGGTATCCATAAAAATGTAAGAGATACACTTGGAATAGATTCATCAAAGTACACTGATGTAAATACATGAAATATTCAAAGTCATCAGTACATCCTTCAGAATTCCTTCTGACATTCTCCTTTGGCAGGAATCTAATAATCTGATATGTTAACCTGGTTGTAGGATTTGTGGTTATGAAGTCTAATATACTGGAAGTGAACCTTCAGAAGACTGCATTAACTGACTATATACTAACAGAGATGGAATGGAAGGAAAAAATAATAAGCAATAAAATAAATGTTAACAAAGACTATGATGGAAATATCTATCTTTGACATATCTGTTTTTACAAAGAAAAGAAGACACAAATAAACAAATATGCAAGCAGGTCAGTAATTTGATGACATGAGAGGGCTGCATGTGCACAATTAGCAAAAATAATCACTGTTGTTGAAGATATACAGACATACTACCTCCTAGAGATGCACAGGGGCCTCCTCTTTGTCTTCACTGCTAGAATTAGTCTTAAATCAGTTATCTTGGAAATTCTGCAGTGATTTCTACAAGGAACTAAACTAGTGTCACAAGAAAAAAAAGCTGGTTTCACTGCCAGACTTTCAGTGCTTACAATAGGAATCATCTCCTAAAGGCTAAACCTTGCAATAGCTGAAAATTCCTCACAGATCTAAGGAGGTGCAGCCAAAGCCATGGACATGATCTGACCACTGACCATCCATTTTTTTTGTCCTCTGCAGACCGAAGGTTGGTCATGAAGGAAGCCCTCATTAAGTCAGCTCAGTCATTCCTAGCTACGCTCAGTGCATCTAGTCAACACAAACATAATTAAGCTCAATTGCTGGAAGAAGACTGCCAAATTGAACAATGTATATGATATACAGTGATAAGAGATAACAGTCCCAAAGATGAAGTCATTTCTGTAAACTGATTTGCATAATTCAAATCAGATGTTTGCTTATAAAGTGTAGACTTTAATATAGAGTGGATTCCTTAGCTGCCATAGAATATGCTCGTTTTGAAATTCGTCTTCCCTTAGTTTTTAATTCTTGGGTACCTTCTTTTACCTATACACGTGCTTACTTTTCAGCAGAGAGGAATACTGAGCTTGGGGAAAGAAAGCCAGTATGGAACTGAAGCTTCCAAGGTCTGTTAAGAGGACTAAGTCTACTCTAGAGTTAGTATTCCATAATGTTTGCATACCTTGATCTGAGCCCTAACAACTGTAGGATTAGTTACTTGTGGCTGTTCGGAATAAAGGATTTTACCACGGTGTTTCACATTCAGTTTTTGAAATTGCAGAGCTTTTTTCTGCCCTGTTAATGGTCAGAAGAACCATGTAACTGTGAAAAACAGCAAGAAAGAGGAGAATTGATAGAATTCAAAGTGCAGAGAAGAGGATAAAAAATTGCCTATTCCGTAATTCCTGTTTCTTAAGGATATAATGACACTATGCTGGAGAAAAGCAGAACACTCAGTGCCCTATGCTTGACATAAGCAAGCACCTATGCTTTCACAGCACATACAAAGGCAACCCAACATTGTAGGGGAGACTGAATGGGTGTCCTAATTCCCAGCTGAACAGCACCTGAATTCCTAGAGAACTTTCTAAACCTTGAAAAACTGCTTATCATCATTAGTGAAAATGGCCCCCAGGAAGAGAAAAACAACTGGCAGCTTCAGAGGGACCTTGCATAGTCACCAGTGCCTACAGGGAGGGTGTCAAGGAGAATGAGCCACTGCTCTTCACAGATGCATGTGACAGGAGGACAAAAGACAACTGGATAAAGAGCTGAGCAACCTTGTATGGCCCCACAGCTGAGGCTGGACTGGAGACCTCCCAAGGTTTCTTCCACTCAGATCAAGTCTATGATTCAGTGAACATTGACAAAATTCAAGCAAGTCTTGCCATGTTTCATAATTTTTATCAATCTAACTGTAAGGTGTAAAGCAAACATATTTAAGATTGTAAGGAATAATGAGGAGAAGAGGATTTCTTTTTTCTACTTCTCTGTTTTGGTAAGAATTTTGATGAGAAGAATCACTGGATTGTTAATTCAAAACCAGCCTTTATTAACAGGGGTGTGTTGAAATTAAAGCACAGATGAACTGAAAGACATTCTACTGCTGTTGTCTATAAGTCTTACTGTACATCACTGACAGATTCATTAACCCAGTATTTTCATTCTTTTCAAAGGAAAAAGAAAAGGGAAGGGGTGGGGGAGGAGGAATCCTCTAATTCAGTACCTTCCTTCCGTCAGGCTTCACTACAGCTTTTGGAACACCACCCAGCTTTCCTTAGGCCAAAATCAAAGAGATATGTTTCAGATAGAAAGATAACTCCATTTTCTAAGGATTTCTCCCACGTCCTTTGTAGTTGAAATTCCTTTATGGTTCTTTCTATTAGAGGGAATCTCCTTGAGATGCTGGATTGCTCTGGATGAACTTGGCCTGCCTCAAGAGTGTAGGAAGGCGATGACTATTGCAATACAATGCAGAAATGAGACACGGACACTGCTAGTAAGAAGAGCTGCCAACATCTGAACTATGTGTACCTTATAAAAAAAAGAGGCACATAAGTTTTGTGATCAGTGAAGGCAGCTTTTTTCAAAAGTCAGTTGAATGAAACCTCTCTTAAATAAAAAACTTTTTTTTAAAGTTATTTTAGGCTGTTTTTTGTAGTTGGGGGTCTAGAAGATAGATCCAGCTAATGCCTGCCACAACAACTAGGATTAACAACAATCTAATAAATCATCTGATATCCAGAGGCATATTTTGTGGCAAAATTATTTACTGCTGCTCACACCAGAGTGCTATAAAATGACAGCTCATTAATTTCATATTAATTCTCAAAATTAAACACAACTCTGAACTAGTTTTCAAAACACATCCTCTTACTGCAAAATGTACTTTGAAAACCTGGCAAACTGCACCTGAATGTCTCAAGTCATCCTGTGGCTGGTTGACCTGCTAAGGTCTTGTGCAGCAAACCTAGCAGAATGGATGCCTTGAGATGAAAAGCCAAAAAGCAGTAACACACAGGAGACCCACTCTGTATTTAGGAGCCCATATACAGTAATATGAACAGTAATTAAACATCTGTGTGTGGTCATGTCTCCCACAATTACTGTGGCAATGTAATGGGGCACAGATGATTTACACTCTTGAAACTTCCAAAAACTTAATGTCACTGATTGGACTATATTATCACCAAAATTGGCTCCCTCAGATCATATTTAATTTATTTAAATTGACTCAGCATTGAGAGAGCAATAGACCATAACCATACAATGTACTTTACTAATATACTTGCATTATTACATTCTTTAAAAGCAACTTAATCAGCTGCAGGTTGAAGTCTGGCCCTTCACTCTAACAGCTAGCTAATACAACCTCAAATCAGCTGAGGTTTCAGCTGTCCTCTAATAACTGCTATCACTATCTTCTTTTCCTCCTACTGCTCGAAAATAATGTTTGCACCCTCAATTTTTAAGATATGCAAAACAAACACCTCAGTATAGAATGAATTTTCTGATCATCAAGACATGATAAACATATTATGTTGCATATTTCCCACAAAATATGAGCATTTTCAAGTGAAAACTAAATTTAAATGGAATAAAAATGAATTTTGAAAATGTATATTAGCATCTGCAATACTTAACTGCTTGTCTCTGGATGTTAGATACACTCAACAACAATGAAAATTTATGAGATTAAAAACATCCAAAAAAGATCACTGGCCAGAAAACATAAAGTAAACTACTAATACAACATGGAAATTCAATTCAAAGTATTCTTAGAAAATTATTAACACAGGTAACCACATAAAGTAATATACAAATACTGTAACCGTGTAGCCCACATAGTAAAGACTAATCTGTAGGCATATAACCTACTTTATTGTCCAAGAAAGATGTGTGTTGGGATGACTCTTTAGAAAAAAAAAAGGAGAAAAATACTCTCCGATATTAGCAGTAAAGAATGCTATGGCAGTGGTAACAGCAGCTCTCAGAAAGTGCATGATTTATAATTTTGAAACACAGTGGAAAGATCCAGTCTTTAGAATATACCTTCTTGTGACCAGTGACATTTGTGTTGTTTGCTCAGCTGGGCAGTATTTGTGCAGCTTATCAAGACTCTGAATAGCTGATCAGATCAGGGCAGCTCTTCTACAAATGAAACTAAATTAATGCAAGAGAAACATTATCTGAAATGCAGATAAGATTGTTTTCCCTGAAAAGTGAAGGTACAATACTCTTATGCACTGCCTTTAAGAAAGCTATTGCAGGTCGAACTGCAATGCTAGGCACATACAATGTACTTACTTTCTTAAAATGATACCTTCAGTGATATCACTTCAAATACATGCAAATAATTTTACAGGTGAATATTTTGCAAAACATACGGGAGTGATCCACATTAACTCTTAACTGCGATCCATATCTATGGGTTTGGCTGTTGTTATTCTGGCTGAGGGATTTAGTAAGAAGTGAACTCAGGCTGAACAGACTGAACCAGGCACCAGGAGATCTTCTCTCGACACAGCAGAGGTGCTAATTCCTCTGCAGCTTCCTTTCCCAGAGCTCCAGCAAGTCGCAGGAGGGTATGTTCTGGGAGAAGAATTTCCAAGAAGCATTAATATCCTAATCTTTGCAGGAAAGCAAAGAGCTAAGGCACCATGCAAAGAACCAGCTGCTGCCACAGCATGGTGGGCATGCCACAGGCAGAAAAGATTTTCCTAAATCTGCACAGGTTGGTCAAGCATCAGGAAAACAAAACATGCACAGTGCTTAATTTTAACCCATTCTGTTTAGTGCTCCCTTGGATAACTAAGTCACTTCTGGCATTTAGAAAGCAGCTGTTTTCCGTCATTGTGATTAATCACAAGTACTTAACAGAGCACAAAAAATCCTTGGCATTATGATAAGAAGTGTTGGAGAGTTCCTGCCACCCTTTTGTCTCTTGCCATGGATGTAGCTATCAGATCCCACCTGCAGGCCTGTGTGTACTGCAGCTGGTTTGGCAGCACAATTTTAATATCTGTATTTAGCTCTTCAGAAGGTTCCTATTCCATTGCTGTTTTGGGAAGCTGCCAATGTTTTCCTAAGGAAAGCAAACAGAAAGGAAATACCAGGACTTTCTGACAGCCTAAGACTCAGCTCTACCATAATGGAAATCCATGAGAAAAATAAAAGGTACTTCTTTAGCCTCTGGCTTTCTTTATGATGAATTTCAAAGACTTGCTCCTTGGCTAGAAATAATTTTTATTTAAAAGAGTAGTAAGAGCTCTAACATGTGGGTTCTCACCGGATTCCCTTAATATTTAGGGAATATTCAATCTACTTGAATTAATATTATAATGTTTTACTCTCTATTTGAAAATTGTTTGCAAGTAGAGGCACTCATTTATACAAGTGTACATTATTTAATGACTACCTAAAAACAAACAATGCACAATCATGTGATAAGCCTTAATTATTTTTTTAAAAGTGCCAGCAGTAATGAAAGCTCACTTTGTGCTAAGTTCTTAATAATTTTTACTTTTTGATCTGCCATGCAGCATTGAAAATGTCATCTGAGAACCTCAGAGACCAGTCTCATTTTTGAGACCTCTGCTGAATAAAGAGTACTCCTAAGAGCAACACAAGCTCCACGCCAACTTGTACCTGATCAAGGGAAGTCTACATTTTACTAAAGCACTTTTAAGAACTTTTTCAATACCTTACACTGTGAAAGGCAGCCATACTTTGCCATATACAACTAAGTATATGGAAAAAAGACACTTTAACCTATGTAAAAACATGCAAATGATATAAATATTAAAAAACCCTCTCCATTCAAATTTTTCCCTGTTTACAAATTCTCTATGCCAAGGTTTGCCAGTTTGCCTTTCCACTTCTCCATTCAATTTCTCCAAAAATCTTTGGAGATCCAAACTGTCAACACTGCATCCCAATTGCTGAGAGTTTGCATATTTAAAAAATCTAGACAATGTTATAAAACCACAGTACTAATGAGCACTTATAGGCTGTAAACTATAAATGATGTAAACAAACAAAAATCTTTAAAATAGACAACAGTCAGTATTTGTTATGCAGGCACTTGGAAATGTTGAAAGGTTCTCTTCTCTTAAAGGCAGCTTTATAAGCAGGAAAGATTACTTAGACTCACTTTTCCAGACTGGAAAATAAATTTGTTCTTATTTTGCTTATGAGAAAGTTGTGCACTATTCACCTGAGACTTTAACAGTCAGCATTGTTTCTGAAATGAAATGGAAAGAGCTGAATATCTAACACTCTTATTTTAATAATGAACAACACATTTAAGTTATCATCTACAGGATTCAATATACTATGTGCTGCTAGTGTATTTAGAATAGAGTTTTAAAAAATAGATGAGGAATAGCTATAATGTTCATTTGTATAATCCTAGCTGAAATCCCTTGTTGCCACTCAGAGGAATGACTCTCTACATGGACATTGAGCATATGAAAAATGAATTACAAAAGGCAGATAAGAGATGGAAGGCAGAGTTGGACAAAGTACTTCTAACAGCAGACACTAGAAAATAATTATGGTAGATGAAGTGTTTAAAACAAAATATATTTTACTATTGTTTCTAAGGGCAGGACACAAACTTGATTTGTTTCAGATAATTAAAAAAATAAAAGTACTATATCTTAACCACTATCCACATCACATCATGTACATTTCATCCACAATGAAATACTGGCTAAGGTCTACCACACATTTTTAGTATAGGGGGAAAAAGTAAAAATAGTGTTATAGAGGACTTCTAATGAAGTTCTCTTTTAAGCACATGGCTTAGAAATTCTACATATTAAAGATGATTATGTTCCAGCATAAAAGGCCCTACATGCAAAGGACAGCAACTCTCTTTTGGATATCAGTGTCCAATTAAAAGATATATTTAATTGCTGCATTTCTAATTAGTAGAAGCCTACAAACCAATGAGCATGACCTGATTATACTCAGTATTGAGAAACAAGTACTAATTATATAATTAACTGTTGGAGGTCAGTCCTCTGTAGACACACACAACTGGCTTTTCAAACGGATAAATTTCTTAATCCCGAGAAACACTGTTGTTGAAACTGAGAGAAAAATATAGAAGAGAAAAAAAAAAGCACAAGGGAAGAAAAATATTGTTAGACCTTTCAGAGGGCTTTATTTAAATGCTCACAGAATCACAATCAAGATCTAGAACCAGTTCTAGTAAAAAAAACAACTTCCCTTAGTTCATGGCATAATGAAAAATATCAAATAATATCAAAGTAAGTGGAAAAGTTGTTTCTAAAAGATGTTTCTGTTGGTATGTGGGAACAGGTAGGATGGAGTCCTTGTCTCAGAAGGTTAATAATGAACGTTTATTTTAAAAATTGCTTATATCGACAGTAACTAGCACCAGAAGTATACCCATTCAGGAATGGGTAATGAACGGGTGTTCTAGCCAATTGTCTTTATCCCACAAATAGCAACAAATTTAAAATAGAGCCACTTTGCACTGCACATTTTGCGACAGTATCTTTTTGATATTTACCACAGTTTTATGTTTTGCTATACTATTGACTTCACTGTAACCTCAAGCCCTATAGATTTACCTAATTTTGTTTAGGAGATCAATTCAGTCAATATGGTTAGTTTACACCAAAAAAATATCATCCAGGCTGATTAGAACTAGTGGTTACATGTCAGCTATGGGTCAGTATGAAGGAAAGGCAGTGATCCTCCTAAATAATAGAATAGGATAGAAACAAAATAGAGGTTTAGGACAGGATTTAACTGTGATAAATTCTCTGTTGGCCATATACGTATAAAATATATATATTTATCTATAAATATATAAAATAGATTTCACCTTAAAATTTTTCCATTAGATTTTTTTTTCATTTAATGTCTAGGCAGATGCTAAATATGAAATACAAAATCCCTAATACTATGCCTACACAAATAACGATAGCAATATCCGTGTTACTAACAAAAGGAACAGTGAAGAATGCTGATCACAACTCTAACACGTATTACAGACCTGTTGGTATATGTCTGTACAGCACATAATAATCTTGGCAAACCACAAACCAGATAATTTTGACAATTTATTTTTTTAACATGATGTCACTTGAGCAGAGGTCTGCTCTGTTTCGCTTTAGGAACCTCAACTGGTATTAGGGAGAAATGGATTACACCACCTGCTTATAAAGCAGCTACAGTTAATTTTGCAATATATTGTTAATGATGGTGAGGTAGGAGGCTGCATCTTAATTTCACCTACTTTAAAAACTGGTTGTGAAATTATTTAATTATTGACTGTAAATCACATTGAGATACTTGGGTGAAATCCATTAACCTGGCATGTGAGATAATTTGTTACAGATCAGATGAAAAAAGGAAAAATAATTGTGCACCTGTCTAAAAGCACCAGCAGAATATCCTAAAGATAAGATTAATGTGGTTAATTATGTGTAGCTTTTTAAAAAAAATCAAATTAAAAATTTTATACTCATTACAAAAAGAGCAGGATACTTGAACTAGTAGAGAAGTAATTTAAAAAATGCTCAATCCACCAACAAAGCAAACTAAAATGAAGTAGATAAGAAATTCTAGAATTCTTGTAGACTCCAGTGGAATGGATAATGAATAGGAGCTAAATAAGGTACTAAACAAATTTAATTTTTGAATCAAGTGCAGTAATTAAAAAAGAGCATGAAGAGATGAATTAGAATTAAATTTCCTATTAGCTAAATTAGATATAACTTTAGTACTACTATTTTTTTCAATATTTTATTTTAAAAATAATTTCAATTGTGAAACCTTTTAAGAGAATGAAGGGAAATATAATCGTTCTTGTCAAAAGGTGAATCTTTCAAAGACAGAGAGAAACAAGAAATTACTAAAATCAAGTTTTGTTTTGTTTTCTCAAAAAAAAGAAAACCATTTTTTTCTATTACCATTTTTTTGCTGATCTGATCTTTTGGTCCCAATGTGAACTGAACTTTGACTTACCATCTTTGTCAGACCACAGCATGAGTGATCTTGATGACACCTGCACTACCTTCTGTACATGCCACTAGCATGATCTCTCCCTGATCTACACTCAGCTCCTCAGCAAGGCCACAGGAGAAGTATTAATTCAACTTTTCCAATTTCAGACTGTAATTATGCAAAATCTTTGGAAAGATAATTTGGTCTTCATGATAAACTTAGATTGAATAATCATTGTGATTCATCTTGGATATCCATCAGTCTTTTCATTGAAATGTAGATGTTTACTTTTAGTGTTTAAAAGTGCCTTCACTGTATCCATAATCTTTCCCTAAATCAAAATCCTAGGTCATTTCCTGGATGGAGGTAGGGAAGAAGAAGAGACATATAGCCAAATGTTGGGACAGAGTTCTGGGGTCTAGACTCTCCCGTTCAGCCACCAAGTGGCACTAGGATCTCAAACCAAGGATTCGCTCTCATTTTTCTCATCTTCATGGGAGTAATGAAGAATATGCATTCATGAATAAATAAAATTAATAAAATCATTATTAAAATAAATGAGTTCTTGTATTAAAATAAATGAGTTCCTGATGTGCAAGTAACAGAACCCTCTCTACTCTGTTGCACTACTGCCCAACATGGTAAGTAAATGGGATTTTACTAATGCATGGAAAAAAAATGTTATCTCAAGTCTTCCGTCCTATAGCTGTATGTCTCCCCTTCTATAAAATATTCCTCCTGACATGCATTATATGTGTGTTACACTCCCTCACACATTTGAGCAATTATAACTAAACATCCATAATTCTGAAGCTTGCTGAACACTAGCAAAAAAAAAAATGTCAACTCCCATTAGGGCAAAGGAGTGACAGAGTTTCCTTTAAAACATCACAAGAAGCACCTAGATTCAAGAATGGAGGAAAAAGCAGAACAGTCTCAGTGGCTCTTCCTGAAGCTCTTAAATAACTTACTAGTTTGCTGCATTTCCTTGAGGCACCTGCAGCCCCAAAACATTCCCATGCTGAACAAAAGTGCACCTCAGGGGTAGATATGGAAGCAAACATGGTGGTTGGAGAGACTGAAGAAGCAATACACTTGTTTTGCCATCAAGAGAACCGATCTCCAAATCACAGGGGCCAACACCACTGAGCATGCCACCCATGGACTTACATTAACCTACATTTTGCTGGAAAATTTACACTTGAGAATGCACTAAACATGCTAATGCCATGGCATGGTATTTGACCTGTGCTGCTTGAAATAAAAATGGGGGTGAGAAGCTGTGATAACTCTGTGGTGGAGAGGTGAAAATGGTCATCCAAGAACATTTTGGAAAATAACTGCCTTTTGATGTAGTAACTTTCAATTAAACATTTCATCTTCTCAGGGATCATTCTCATCTCAGGAAAATCTCTTGAGTAACTTGCCCATTCCAAATTCATGTCAATAGCATTGTCCATACTAGATTGCTATGCATTCTCTATATGTGAACCTTCCTAAATATGTATTCAATAGTGCATATGAAATATGAAAATTCTAGTATGAGCTTCTCTCATATAAAAAAAGAAATCAAGCCACTTCATATTAGTGAAATTTCATCATTTTCCCATTTCATATTGATGAAAAATGTGGAAAAAACCCCACTCATTTCTGGCGCAAGAATAAAATTACTTTTATCTTCCTTTTCTTGCTCAATTAAAAAGGCATACAGCTTTGGGTATTCTTTAAAGTCTTTCATTTTAAATTTGTCTCTGGCACATCTGCTAGAGTGCATGGGACACAGTTGTTAGGAAGAAATTCCATAAATAATACAATATATGTTATCTTAATTGACCCAGAAACAGTTTTTGCAATGAACCAGCTGTCAGGTATGAAGCAGTGAGACTTTCATGGATAATTGAGCATTCACTGATAGGCGGGTAAATCAGAAACAGCGTTCTGAATTAAACAACAAAAATGATTCTCCTGTTTCTTTCTGCTGCATGGAAAGAATATTGTCTAAAAGAAAAAAAAAGAGCAACAGCAGACAGAGACAACAAAGGAAATGATGCTCCACATCCCATTTAGATATGCTTGAAGTATTTCTGCTTGAGCAGGCTACAGCAAACTCACTAACAAACAATCTCTTGGACAAGAACACACACAGGAAGAATTGAGGCTAAATATAAAGTTTTTAACTGTTAGAAACACTTGAAAAGGTGTATTCTACTTTAAGAGCTTGCTACTGGATTCATTGTCCCTAGTCCATGATTACTTCAGAATACATATTTGTCTTCACAAATCACTCTGAGACTTGGAAATCTATTTGTTCAGATTTTATAGAGGAGAAGTCTGAGCATTTAGTTTTTGTTGGATTAAAGAATATAAACAACTTTGAGAAACTAAGTCAAAGTTACTTGCAGAAGATAAATAGGAAGTCTGTGGACTATAAGGAATTCATATGCAAGTCTTCCAAGAGCAATGCTTTGAATCACAGGACTTTCATATTCTGCAACAAGAAAAGGATACAAACATTAACATTTCTATTTTTTTTAAAGGATGGAAAAAGTTGTTGAAACCATACAAATGCAAGGAACTAAAAAAGCATGTAAATTGCTTTTTAAAGATTTTTAGCTAGTTGTAGAGGCTATTAGCATAGAAATACATTTTCTTAATGGACTGCTGTTATGTATGGCCCTTCAAATCACTCAAAGTGTAACTAAAAGAATTAAAGCTTATTGAAGTCTAGTTTTAGATTCCTACTTTACTTCTTGGCTATAGATGGCTCAGAAACTTTACCAGAGGAATATGCAGATCTTTAAACTCTACTTAAATGACTTAAAATAACACTTAAGTGCATATAGAGAGCTTTTCATATGTAAATCTCAAGCCATTTCATAAATGTGGGAATGACATTATTGCATATATTTTTATCTGGGAAACTGAGAATATGTAAGGGCGTGTGTGCCTGTCACACCTCTGTCCTGTGCAGAGGTGTCTGAGTCAGCCCATCACAAACTAGTTTAGTTACGGGAAGTAGGGCTGGAAACGCTCTAGTCATGCGAACACAAAGCTCTGGCCAGGTGAAGACACCCTGCTGTTTATGAATCTCTTCAGTGAGTTCACCATGCCATGCTCACACGTCCACAGAGGCAACTGGTCTGTGTTCACAGGGATGATGAGCACTCCAAAGCTGGCCTGTGGCAGCAAGGAGCTGAGCCTCAGCCTCCAGACCTGCTGGGGCTCTGTACTGAATGAGGAGATGTTCACGTAGGCACAGTCTCTGTCTAGCACATGGATTCCTTCAAGCATATTTCATAATACTGAGAAAAGCAGTAGTATCCTTAAAAAAAGTCTAATCTCACAAGTATCTTGATTTAGGCACACAGAATACTGACTCTAGGACTAGTACATAAGTGTTCAAGATCAAATTTATTCTTAGTATCAACTCTTGGAAGATGCAATAGTTTAAGGCTTGTGTTATTCAGGAGGTCAAATTTCATTACCGTAATGGTCCTTTCTGGCATCAAAATCTGTGAATTAGTTTTATCAACCCTGGAAGATTCTGTAGTCTGGAAACGACTGGAAAGATTGCAGGGAGGGCCCTGCAATCTAATACCAAGCTTTGAGATTTTAAAGGGTAAAAATATTGACTGCAGGCTCATGTTTACTCAGCTATATTCCTAAATAGCTTCCAATAAAAGCAACGATAGACCTTATGGAAACAAAGTACAAACAGCAACATACAAAACAGAAGTAAATAGGAATGATTTTAATTTTATGCAAAATGAATTCAATAAAATCATATTCAATAGAATAAGAGAATGGTGGCTACATGATCAGCAAAAAACTAAAGCTTTCTCAGAGCGATTTTGAGAGTAATGGATGCTGGGAGTCTTTGCTGAATATGTTTTTGAAAACTCATCCCTTTCAAAGGAATTCCCTTCCCAGACACGAATGCTTGAAAACATACCTAAAAAGAAAAGAAACAAAACAAACTAAACGGCATTTTGAATGCTTTTGAAAACACTACATCTGGACTACATCAGGACATCTGTCTACCTGAAAAAAATAAAAATTTGATATTTTCTTGTTTGTTATCATTTTTACCAAATTTGAGAAAATAAGTAAAAACACAATATAGATTATTAATATTAAAATCCTTCCTGAACAACCTGCTGACCTTCAAGATTCAGTCATGACTTTGAAATGAATTAAACATGTCCTAAGTGAAATGCCATGCTCATTTTTCATAATATATTAAAATAGTTAAATACGTTAGTAATTACTGTGAAAGAATTTTCCCATATATCATACTCAGTGTTCTGCATTTCAGCCCATGTGCTGCAATATTTATTGAGGTTGCTACTGATAGAAAGCTTTTCAATTAAATTTCAGAGTGTGTATATATGTGTTCATACTTATAAATATTGTATAACCTGTTTACACACATCACTTGATTTTTTTTCTTTTCGCATTTTTCCCTCTTGGGAACTAGTCATAGTGACAAGATTTACTAAGCAGTTTGATTTATTACTGTTTTGGACTAAAATTCCATCCAGAGCCACAGATATGTAATTTAAGGACAAAATTGAACAGATTGGAGTCTACTACTTATAATGCAATAGCTATAAACATAATTTATTTGCAATTACTATTGAAAAGGCAAATATATTATGATATGAAAATGTAATTCTTTTTACTATAGTTCAATACTACAGAATTTAAAATAAATGACTCTCATTAACAAAAATTATTATACTTGATTCTTTTTAATCCATTTATCACAATACTTTGTATTTCTGAAATTCTCCATACTAGAGAAACAACTTAAAACTTCATCTTCATGA
Organism: Nothura maculosa; assembly: GCA_032353885.1. Lineage (NCBI taxonomy): Eukaryota > Metazoa > Chordata > Aves > Tinamiformes > Tinamidae > Nothura > Nothura maculosa. Next base: position 717,092 of record JAUBOD010000078.1, read on the forward strand.
CTTCTTATGTAATTTCAAAATTTCCAAACATTATGCTGAAAACTAGATCCATTTCTTTTTGCATCTTTGTTTTGCATCTTTACAGATCCCTCATGTGAAAATGAGGACTAAGTTTCCTTTTCATTTATAAAACTAGAATATTTTAAAATCTTAAAATTGCAGTTAGGTTACCAACTATGAACAATTAACTTATTAAACTGAAAGACTTTTTAAAAAACTTTGTATCTCAGGAGGGACTATATTGTATAACTAAACATGGCAAGTCACCTTCTCAGTTAGTATGTCCATGGAGTACAATAGAACATGAAATGCTGATCCTCAAATATTTTGAAACACCAATAACAAAATTTAAAACTAAGTATGCCTATCTTTGTATATCAAGTTTTCTAACAGTGTAAGATCATTATTGTTTAGGGAAGTATTTTTCAAGTGTTCTTTATGAATATCTGGCATTAAAAAGAATCGTAAAGTATTTTGGGTTGTTCTATCAAAACAGCTAAATTTCCAGTGTTCTCGTCTTACTTTTTTTATTGTTTTTTTTGCTTGCATGCCAGCATGCATGAAGAAGCATATGTGTTTGTTTCTCATAGAGGTTTAGCAATCATTTCAAAAGTCACAGAGTACTGATTGGGAAACTCCTGTGTGGAGTTTTCCTTGCAATATACGTAAGAGATGCAAGACTGCATAATGTGGCAGATGATGATCAAGCCTCTATCCCAAGCAGAACTTTATCCTCAATGACAATAGAAAAAAATAAAGTTGAAAATAATCTTTTAAACTTCAATTATTGCAAAGTAAAACAAAGAGCAAATATAACACTCCTTTTGGATTCAGAACATACATCTCCACTAATATTTATTTTACTAGATCTTCAGATAAATATTCAGAAATCTGTCAAGAAGAAGAGATTTGACTAACTGCTTAGGTGCAGTAGCATCATTTTGATGTGATGTTTCTCACTGGGGGAAGACGCTGGATGTTGGAAAGACTCAAACAGCCAGTGTGGGCGTGCTGACTTGCATCCTCCAAGGCATTTCTTTATTGATGTATGAGGCAGCTCCCGTCCCTAATGCCCATCCCTGGAACTGCATTCAAGAAGGATGTGAAAAGCACTGACAGCAGACAGTGTGTGCTCACCTCGAGCTGAGGTGCAGGGTGAGAGGAGAAGCCAGGCAGCGGAGAGATGACTGCTTGCTAGGAAGAGGTGGAGAGCAGGGAGAGGAAGGGGAGAGAATTACAAACAGAAATCCAAGCTCCTGATCATGTTACACAGGCTGTCTGAAGTAGGAGCAGAGATACATATTGCAGACCCGAGCCACAAAGTTTCTGTCTCACACCCCTTTCATACTGGTTCTTACATGGCGTAGGGCACAGCATAGTCGAGTAGAAGGGAATATAGGTGCCCTCGCATTTCTCTTGGGCTGTCCTCTCCCACATGACACTGCAACTCAAGCACTCCCAAGCTGCCAGTATTTAGTCCCTGTGTGCTGGCTTCAGAGTCCTCTGCTCCCATAGGAGGTCTAAGTAGCATTTAGTCGTTGTACTGGCTTCTAATGAGAAGCTTTCCAGCAACTGAAAGGTCTAGAAGAGATCTCTGTGTCTCTGACAGGCTTTTTGCTGGATCCCAAGCCTCAGAAATATGCAAGCCACACCTCTTCCATCCTTTTCATCGGAAAATACATGGGGCCACGGTTTTGTAAGGCTGTGAAGTTTATACAGGAGAGTTTCCTGGCCTCTCCAGAACACATTGCAAAGACAGATAGGCTGTAACTCTTTTGAATGTCAAGGGGTAGCATAAAGCCCTCGCTCAAGACAGAATTCCTAGAACAGAAGGCTGCAATGTGGTATCTCAGCACTTGAGAAGAGTGCATCAACCCCATCATTACATTTAACTTATGCATAAGAAATCAAATAATCTAATTAGTAAGATTTCTGACACAAGGGACTGTTACCATAATTGAGTAAGGTTACAATGCATGAACAAAATAAGTAATGATATTACTACAAAAATACTGCATTATTCAATTTCAGTCAGCTACTTAAAATGTCGGTCTCGTGGTTGTTTAGCAACAATACATGAAATAAAATGATAGCACATAAATAAGGAATAGGAGAATTGGTCATAATTCCCAATTTCATCTTTCTGCATAGTTTTCTCATTTCTGATGTCTTTCCTTTGAGGAATATAATATAGCTTCTTTGGTACCTATTTAAGCATCCCTCTGTAGACTCATAAAAATTTATAGTGATAGAAGAGATGGATCCATTGGTGGTTGATATTTTTAGCCCTCGCGGAAGACAGGTTGCAGACTTCTATCAAATTGTAGGCAGTCATATAAACTGTCTATTTTTTTTAAAAAAAGGAGAAATCCTTTGACAGTGACTTTTCAGGCAATTATTGTGTGCCTGTGCAAATCCACCTTTAGGCACTGCCAAGAAGCTATCAGAGCAGTACATAGCTTCAGATATTATTATGCTTTATCACGCTGGGTGCAGAGCTGGCCACTTTGACAGGTAGCACCTCAGGCAATTAGGTTTGCCAGCCGAGACCGTCACCGCTGCTCTGTGAAACCTCTGACCGGTGAACCCCAGAGGGCCAAAGGGCATCTGTCCTTTGGTGGCCATGCTCCTATTTCAGGATGAAGACCCCACAGAGAAGTAGGAGGCACCTGCTCTGCAGCACTTGCAATTTCACCTTCTCCCCATTTATAAAAATAGGGACCATTGAGCATTAAAGGCTTAGCTGGAAAAGGCAATGCCTTCTGTGGGCTGATGCCACTGGAATGCACCTGGAGCCAGCAGCGCTAAGATAGAGCTTTGCCTCATGCCATTAAGGAATCTGCCATGCATTGAGCTGAAGTGCCACCTGCCTGGCTCAGGATGCCTCAAACTCCCAGCAACAGTGGGACAATAAGGCTCAGTTTTCCCAACTGCAATTTGAGCTGAGGGCACTGTCATGTGGCCAGCACAGCCTGGTGATGCTGTCCAAGGTGATGAGGTCAAAGTCGGTGTCCAAGTGGTAACCAGCGCATAAACTTTCTGCATGACCCTGCGACAGAAACCCTAAATAAAAGATGCGCCAGAAAGGTTTCTGGAGACAGCAGTGGGCCCCCGGGCATAGAGATCATCGTCCGTCCCAGTTTTGATGATTCTGGTCAGTTATCTCACATCTTAGATCTTCAGAGCAGTGAGTGCAAATGTTCCCAGAGCAGAGACAGCAGAGATTAAGATAATCTGCCTTTACAGCACCAGAACCCTCTGCGTATATCTTGAAGATACACCCTCGTTATCTGAAGATAAGGAAAGATTTTATGCCTCCACAAATATTTTTGAAAAGTAAACACGACAAAGCTGTAGGCATGCACTGATGCAAACATTCGTGCAGAAATAACAGACATTTCACAGCAATTTGTTTTTATAACTGTAAAACTAAGTGCATGACTAAGTTTTTATATCAACTAAAACCACAGAAATAAGAAAATAAATACTTGAAACCTAGTCCCTTCTTGTTGAGAACACTGCTTGCTATTGCATATTTCTCTCAGGCTTTTGGTTTATAACTGCATTTCTTTTAGACTGTAATATGGATTAATTTAATGGCCTTGTGGCTCAGGATTCTTGTATGTAAAACTGGAAACATTATAGTCATGTTCTTTGATAGCGATGGATAAAGAAAAGGGAGTATATATACTTTGAATCTACTGTTTATGCTGTAGGAGTGGTGTTTGGTAGCTTGCACCTCTCAGGAACACTGTCAGTACACAGTATGCTATACAGACACACAGCAAAATATAGTGACATTTACAGCCTACAGAAACAATTGCATGCGATGCTGGTAAGCATTTTAAATAAAGGTAAAGAAAGAACAGGTGGCTAGTTTGGTTGCTTCCACTTCTGTATTTATGATTAAATAACATCAGTGGGCTCTATAACTGAAAAATCATTAACCTCAATGCTCAAACAAGTCATAGCCAAGTCATAAAGATTTTGAATGTCTCTACTGACATGAGTCACTTTATGGAAGTCAGCAGAACCTGCTATAACATAGCAGTCTCATTTCTATCAACATCATGGTGCTCTGAGGAGCAGTACGTCCTTCCCATCTAAGGTAAATAAGTTTGGGTGGGATTTTAAGTGCAAAGCCCTCTGATGTCTCAACTGAAAGTATGCTGAACCTTTTTGAAAATATTGACTTTAACTTTTATTGTACAGAATAGCACCTCTTTACTAGTAAATGATTACAGACATGCTGTGCTTTAACAGTTGGCTAAAAGGCAAAGCTTGATCGCACTGGTATCAATGGCAAAGTCGGCTCTTCTTTTAAAGAGGGAAATTCTCAAGTGTACTTTGACTCCTATATCACCTGCCCTGAATACTTGCAGTACACTTTGGAAAAATGACAGAGCTTCAAGTAAATCATTCTGAAATAATTTTAAGTGAAGTAGATACTTGGAGTTGCATCTGATCTAATAGGAAATCTAATTCTAGGCCTTTCAATCCCTCTCCTTCCAAAGAGAATGGGAGACTTTGAACTAGCAGTTCCCGTTACATTTTTGTGTTTCAGGATAGGTTTAGTCCACTTTGTTTTCCATGTAGATTCTGCTGTATTGCATTATGCAAACACTGTTGCACTGAGGCAGGACCAAGATATCAGGCTCTGTTCTTTTTAAAGTCTATCTTATGCAGTATAACACTCTATTTTCCAAATTCTGATACATAGCAAATTAAATTAAAATTTAAAATTGCCCCTAATGTGCCCCCATTTTTCAGAGCATCGCTGGCCATGCTGGAAGCTATTACAGATCACAAAGCAGTGCTAAAGCTGTAAGAGATCAAAAAAAGGCCTATGGGATTAATAAATGTGAAGTGATTAAGCCTACAGTCCTTCGGGCAAAATTGTTCCCTGTCTGGAAAAAAAAATTAGAAATCAGATCTCTTGGGGATTGGAATTCAGAAGAACAGAAATACCACTTCCACTTTTATCAATCTTCTTTTACCAAGCAAGAGAAAAGAGAGAAAAAAAAAAGACCTCAGTGGACTGAGCACCAAAAGAAATACTCTGCCTGGGCAAAATAATTTTAAGTCAACAGGTTCATATTAATTTTTTTTTTTTACTTATAATCACTTCATCTTGTTTCATTACGAAGTTTCTGTTGAACATGACAAAGTACATTTTCACTTCAATGTACTGACTGAAAAAAGCCTAAATGACTTCTGAATAACATTGTTTTGCTTTGACTGACAAAGATTTATGTTAAAGAGAGAAAAGCTTTTCAAGACAAAATACGGTAGAAAGCATAAGCATTTGTTTTCTTCTTATATATGTGAACTAGACAGGTATATTAAAAAAATACACCAATAAGACCTGGTCTTTAAAATTAAAGATTAAAAATTTTCCTGCTTTAAAACCATCATAGATATGTACTATTTTGATAACATATTTACTCAGTTGTGACATTGGAGTATGGAGTGTAGAACATCTCTTGTATAAGAAATTCCTTTCACTGACGTCGAAGGAGGGGACTCAAACCACTTCCTGTCAGTCACGTGTTTTCACACCCTTTTCTCTTACCAAAACTCTCATATAACTCAAAAATTTTGGCAATATTAAAATGATTTCATACCAGCACTTCAACCACCATTTCCCTACACTTCAATTTTAAGGATATCTTCTAACTAAATCATTGTACCTTGCTCCTCTGAAATCCAAATGGTCACATAAAAGAAAAAGCACTTGTGAATTTTCCCCGTTAATGCCTGTTTTTTTTTTGGGTACTGTACACATTTATCATTGTGACTCCTCTGTCACTTCTGGGGGCAGCAGTCAAAGGAAATAGGCAAGTGGAAGAGCGTGAGGACTCCAAAGGCAAATCGAAGCAGATAAAATACCTGAAATAATTACTTGCTGTGAGAGACATTGAATCAGACAGTAACAGCGCAAAGAACAAGGCACATGCCCTCTACCCATGCATGACATGTGCCTGATGTGATTAGAAAAGCTGGGACATGACCTCATTCTCTCTAATACATCTATCAAAAGCTTACAATTATGTTTCACCTGGAACTATACACGGCTGGCATGCTCATTTTTAAATAACAAGAAGCCATTCAGCCGAAGAGTAGAAGTGAATGATGAATTCACCTTTTAATATGCTTATTTCATAGCAGCTGAACCAAAAAGCACCTGCTGAAATGTTTGCATGGCAGAACATTTTAGCAGGGAGAATGCCACCTATATATCCTCAACTCATATGTGAGTCATCTCTAGCTGAGGACAGAGCCTTTCTAAATGTTGCTCTCATCTTAAAAAAGAATATCCACTGTTTATCAGGCACTCTACAGATGATACATAGAACTTTTGAGTAGGAGGACTGTTTCATCTACCTGTTACCTTTCCCTGAATTCAGCAGATTTCTCTAGCTGAATGTCTATGAGCAATAAACTGTGGCCCCTCTCGCTCCCATCTGCTTGGACTGCTGCAATTAATGAGCTAAGACAAGCATTGCCTTGAGCACAGTTCATTATCTTTGTTCCTGGCTTCATTCGAATTGTATTTAACGTAGCTGGCAAAGCGTATTGTTGAGAGAGTGAAAAAAGATTGCTCAACTGAGTCTCTTCCACACCCCATATTCTACAAGCTTCTTTCTCTACAGAAACTTCTCTCTTGACATAGGCCTGCAAAGAAATAGATTTTCCTACAAACTAGAACATAGCTTTACTAGGTAATGGCCACTGTATTGACGCCCACACCCAACAACAGTGACTATTTTTTTCTGTAACACATAACATCTCAGTTTTCCTTGAAACAACACAAGGCAAACAAACAAAACTATGTTTTCTAAATATCAGAAATATTTTTCCTTCTTATATAATTATAAACTAAGTCAACTGTATCTCTTTATTCAACTCCAATGAAATGCCAGACAACACAGGAATCATGCTGTCTTTTTGCACACAATTGTCTCCCACAAGAATCAAAGGAAGGCCTATGTCCAACAGGTCCAGCAAGATTTAATAGCCATCTCTTTTAAGTCGTTGTTTTTTCTAAGGGTCCAACTTTTGCTATCGTTCTCCAACTTAAAAGCTTAACCAGGTAAATCCATCAGTGAAAACAGGAACCTTTTATGTTTACCCCAATTCCTACTTAGGCTTCTAAACAAATAACTTTTTCTTTTGAAAGTCTCCATAGTTATCATCAATTTTAGTAATCCAAGCTTAAGAATTCTGGTCTGTTTGAATGAAATTAAAACAGTGAAAAGTACTGCATATTTATCATATAGTGCGTAACTTACTATAATTCATCATAAATCCCCAAAGCATGGTAGTGAAGTCTGAGTGTCTTATGGCTTGTGCTGGAAAACAGTAATCCTTAGACCGCCTAAACAACAGAGTTCTGTAAAAGGCAGGCTTGAATTCTCTGCAGGAAGGGCTGATCCTTATTGGATATCAATCAAAAAGACTCAGAGCTATGTGTTCTCTCTAAAACTATGTAGGAACGCCTTGGTGGTGGAGAGAGGAATGTAGCTAATAAAGCAAGAGAAAAACCCACTGCCAGAAGGGTGCTTTGGTGCTCAGCCCTGTCCCTTTCCTGTTGCCTCCTGGTGTTGGTGACACCTGAGGAGGCACTACAGGATATTTCTTGCACACTCACGCAAGTCTCCTAGGTGACAGCTTTAAGGCAACTATTACGAGAAGTCATACAGACATACAGTCATACGCCTCTACATTTCTTTACAGGAGAAGAAGGAAGGGCCTGACACAGACCAGCAGTCATCTCAATACTATTTCCCAGATGAATAATCATCTCAGAAAAAAACTGCTAAACAGTATCAGTTGTGGTTCAGACAGACCAGGTGGGATGAGTCAGGCTGTAGAAGCACCTTAAGCTTCACAGAAGCTGGCAATCTGCCAACGTTTAAAGGTAAACTCCTCAGAAACACAGAAGAAGTAAAACTACTGTCTTGTTTGTAAAAGATTGTCCATATTTAAGGATAGACAGACCTTGTGGGGCTTTCTTCCTGAGGTGTTTATATGAATATCTAAGAAAAGCTCATCGCTTCCCAGTTGACACAGTTGTGTCAAAATCCTCCTCGTGTGAATGCAGGTTTTGTTGACAGAGGAGGATGGTTGTTGAGCTGCAGCACTGAGAGATGTGGTCTGGCTACACCAGCTGCAAACCCATGCTGTTGGCACGGGAGGCCTGACCCGTGCCTAAGGCACTCAGCTGACCTAAGGCACCCTGTGACTACCTACCAGTCCAGAACTGCTGCAGCATAGACTATAATGTCATCCCATGTATGAAACAGTTCCTCTTCCCCAGTGAATCTTCAGAAGGTGCTCCCAAACATGGATACCTCTTCAACAATATCTTTACTTCTTAAAATCTCTCCTTCTTAAAAATGACTGTTTATTTTCTGTGATTTTAATCATACTGACCCTTTTCTGATAGGAAAACTTCACTATTATATTAAATGTATTTACAGTTAAGATGATGTGCACATTTTTGTTCCATAGCTTATACATTTAAGAAATGTAAGTGATAAAAGAATTTCTTCTGACATTCTTTCCTAGCCACTGTTTTCACTCTAATGTAGTGGAGCCTTAAAATTGACTTTTCTCCTTTAGTCAGGAAAATTCTCTGTCAGACAGCAACTTGCCTAATGTTGTTTACAACACATTTCCTTAAGGTCAAAATTAACATACATAATAATATTTTTAAGGAGTGATGCATCAAGCATGAAAGAGGTCAAAGAGGAGTCCACTAATAAGGTTTTTTCATACATCTCCAGATATTTAAAAGAATTCAAATTTCAACTGACTCCATCTCATTCATGAATTTTTGGACTAGTTTATATACTTTGGAGAATTCCTTCACTGAGTGAATCAGTGCAGAAACTTATATTCCTTGAATTGTTCTTGTGGGATTGTGTGGGTTTCTTTGTTTGCTGTTTAAGTAATGTAGGGAAAACAGCCTCTGAACTTGGGTACACTCATTTGGTGGACTCATGTATATTAGTTTGGAGCTTAACAATAGCTGCTATGAATACTCCTGCCTCCAAAAGTCTGTCTATTTACTCACAGAAGTTTGCTAAAATTTTCATAAAGCTTGCTTAGAGCTGTGTTGGTTCAATGCGATTTGCTGAAGAACTTGTTTATTCTTCAGTTGTTTTTTTTTTTTTCCCGTGTGTGTTTTTTTTCCGTTTCCTTTGACAATCCTCCTATGACCACACACTTGCAGTACTACATAACAAAGAAACCTATTTAATACAACTATATATTTATGAGTGGCTTAGAAGTAGGCTAGCCTGTTTACAGCATGTTCGCCTGCCTGTGTGTTGTTTTACCTTGCTTTACCTTACCGAGAGATCCTTTAAACTTTTCTGTGCATATCACCTGAATTTGCAGACAGAATTGCTGTCTCCTGTAGCAAACAAGCCGCATCACTATATGGCTGTTGTTCTTGAGGTTGTACTGATCAACTAAACAAAACCTTTGATCTGTCATATCATAGCTCATTTGGATAGTGACACTTGGCTAACATTTTCTTATTTAATGTGGAAGTGCCACAGCATATAAGAGATAAATATTTTTTCCCCGAAAGAAGGAATTTTATCTGACTTTCTGACTTTTCTACATAACAGCATTTAGAGAATATCTTAAAAGAGTGTTTGATGAGACAGCACCTTATGTGCAGAAAAGGATTTGGAAAGGGCCTGGATTGCAAGCAGACACATGACTAGACAGCAAACTCACGAACTTTGACTGGAAAGCATATTTCTTCATGGTGCTCCAAGACATCAAAACAAAACTGATCTAGCCATGGCAACAAACCTATCTTTGTTACCTTTTATGCCCACAAAGGGGATACATTCATAACTCAGGAGCTCCACATGAAAAAGGATCAGCGAATATGTTGGCCATATTATGGCCATGTTACATACAAAACCAGAAGACACCAATTAAATACCATCTCATGCTGAAAGGACCAGCAGGGAGAAGAGCAATTCTCGCCTTCTCAGTTATAAGAGCATACAGGAAGTGCTCAACATAAACGACACAATGAAGATCCAGTAATAATTCTGTGTAAAACTTGTTCTCTGGTTTTAAACCTAGCACCAAGCTGCAAGGAGCCTGGAAGGAGGAAGAAAGGATATAGGAAGGATGATTTTGGAGAAGGTACTGGAAAGATAGAGCAGAGTGTGCCTATGTCACTGGAACACTTCTTTTTGTTCATTGTACTCTTCCAATAAAGAGAAAGCTTGAAGTTTTCTCTGGAAGGAAAGCTGACATTCAAAGCTGTACCTCCTAGCAATCAATACTTCTGAAACCTCGTAACCTCTGTTTTAAGAAGGTAGTATGGCTCTGTCTCAAACAGAACTGCATACTGCTACAATTATTTCTTCTTCCTAACTTGATTCTACAGAGCAAGAGGCATTTTGTACGTGCAACACTGCATTACCTCAGTTTGAGCGTGGTTTGCCTTAGAGAACTCAAAATCTAAGTTCCCTACATTTTAAGAAGCATCCATATTTCTCATAAATTTGACATTAGTCAGAAGTGAAGATAAATTAAGCAATCAAAATTGGCTTCAATGCCTTTCAAATCTACCTCCAGGCTCTTTTTAATGTTTTCCTGCCTAATTTCTGCAGGGGCAGCTGACATGCAAAATGACAAAAATTGAGCGTCCCTTAAGGTACATGATTCCTGTGCACATCAGCATGCTATTTTCTTACATCAACAGGCTAGCATACCAAAGCCATGCATGTATATTCTCACCGACACAGGAGAGAAACCTTAGGGCATACCCTTAAGTCAGACAGAATCATACCACTTGCGATGTATGCAGTTAAGGTCAAAGAAAAGGTATGCTGGTTGTCTCCAAATTTCTCACGGACTGGTCAGCATTACAGTAAAATGGTATTATGTTTAATTAAACCCAATTGATCTCTAATCTCTAGTACATAAAATTAAAAACATTGTGCCAATGATAGCAAGGGACAGACATCAGACCAGAAGAATCTTTTAGTATAACTAGTTAGCAGCCAGATCTCCTTTTTGTTTTTTCCTTCCTGCCAGTAGAGGAAAAAAAAGTCTCTGTAAAACAACCTCATTGTTATTTTTAAAACGCTTTTCATGTTTACCTTTCTTGCATCTCGTATCATCTTCCGTATAGTCTCCTTTATTGTGTAAGGTTGTGCTCGAGGTGGATGAAAAAGTAGATCAATGTTTGTGCCACCAGAAATTCCAGGCATCAGATAAGGCCAACCTAAGTCAAGATTTGGAGCTTCCACGTCTGATTCAATAGGCCAGTAGGTTCCCGAGGAAGAAGTGTCATCGATGGCATGGTTAGAGGAATAAACTGTGTTTTGGGGAAGTTTATGGACATTGTTCAAAATATAATCAATTTCCTCATCTGCTAGGAACTCTGAGCATCTCTCTTTGGAAAGAAATTCTTTGTACGCTTCTACACCTCCTTCAATTAAAGCGTCAATAGCTATTCGATACCATTCTTTGTAATGAGGTTCAATGTAGCTGTCTGATCTGCATTCATCATGTAAGGATGAAAGCAAAGATGAGGTTTCCATTTTCACATATATTTTGTGTAAAGTCTTTTAAACTTCCATTCATGAGATGATGAAATGTATCTGTAAGGAGAGAAAAGAAAGAAAGTCATCAGAATATTTGTAGCAATCTGTGAAATACAAATATTATTACAAATAGTTTTTCAAGTAATATTGTAACAAGTAACAAAACTTCAGGTTTTGTTAGTAGCATCCAACTAATTGAAAATGTTTTGAAAAAGCTCAGGGATTTATTTTCCCAAATGAATATTAAGAAGTTGCTTAAAGAGTTTCCTCTACACAAGGTAAAACCAAACACCTCAGAGACTATGTGATTTAGCAAAGTTCCTATATTAAAAGTTGACAATATAGTGAACACCTCTACCATTGACTTCAGTACATACTCTATGAATATTTCAGACTGTATTTCAAAACTCTATGGTAACTGGCAGAAAAATATTAAGAGAAACATTTCACAAGCCAAGTTTATTTCCTATTTTTGATTCAATAAGCTTTCTGTCAAATACATACCCCCGCTTTGGCTTCTTTGAAACCACAGTCTTTGGGGCCCTTCTCCTTCTCTATCTGTTCTCCCATGCTGATCTAATCGTTTTGTTGCTCACAAACAGGATCAGCCTATCTCATTTCAGTGAGTTATGAGGAACTCCAGAAAGGTTTCTCCTCCCACATCTGGGATCAAACTCTGAATCAGCACTGATGTCTAGTTTCCACCCTGCTCACTCCTTTTGCCAAAAGGAGTGGCTGCTTTAATCTTACCTTTTTGTTCAAAACATTAATAATAAATAAGGTCATTGCTGCTGATTTATAAATTCATTATATCTTTTTATTTCATACAGCAAAGACTGATAGAAAGGGCTCCTGCCTCATCAGCTTGGGATTTAAGGCATGCAGAGGACAAGTGGCCACTGCTCCTACCCTGTGTCTGAGCTGCTCTTCAGAGTTGCAGGAACTCTACGGTCTGCCTAAAAGGTGAACCTTAAATGAACTTCTGCACTGTCCAGTTGAGAAGTAAGACAAAAGAAAAAAAGAAATTTTCATGAGATGACCACAAACATGGCCATGTAAAGCAGAAAGACAAAACATGGCAGCACTGTTTCATCTTCAACAGCTGAAACATAAAGCCCGTGTCATAAAGGTGCTTAGGGAAGGTTAGCAGAAGTAGGAAAAACAGGCAACAAGGGCAGAGTAATTATGGTAAGTATATACAAAGCATTGTTTGAAACTTAACTTTAGGTTTCCTTCCAAGCCCAATGAATAGTATAACGGCATGACAGTAAGTTGTACAGAGTTCTGATTTTATTTATTGGCATATAAATATAGTAAAATTCTCTCTTCATATTAAGACCCTTTAGATATCTTGCAACCAGTGCACTTGCATTGCAGTCTGTAGGGAATAGTCTAAATCTTCTTGAAATGCAACCTAAAATTGCAGCATTAACTCAAAGGAATGAAAATTAAATTCTCCATACTGATACTCTAAAACTCAACTGAATGTTCAACTAAACCAAGATCTCTGAGGAGCTTGGGAACTCTGAGGTTAAAAAAAGATGAAGAAAGAAAAAGCCAGATCTGAGGCTGGCATCAGCATGTCATATGAAATAATTCCATTTGAATCCTGTCTCTCAGCCAAGTAGCAGGATAGATCTTCCCAGATAGGACTGCTTTCGAGCCTGAGGGAAGGGAGTGTTTCTGGCTGCTTCCAGAGTAGCTCTTTGTGGTGAACTGGAAAGCAGCAAGTGAAAGGGACCTGATTGCTCTCCATTGATTGAGAACTGCATATATCCCTGTTATAGATATGTAGGGCTGTATAGTACACTGCCATAAAAAGGCAGAAAGAAAATACGTAGTAAAATAGACATGGTAGCATTTATGTGCAGTTTGTCCAGACACAAATGGCAACATGTAGTGTAATGCACTGGAGAGCCTGGCACATGGTGCACGCACAACTCGCCAACTGAAAAGTCGAATTCTCATAATACTGTGAAATTAAAGTTTATGAATAAGTGCCTCATGAGAGCCAATCATCTGGAACTGTTTTCCAATAAACTGGAGATGAAGAATGAAATGCTACCAGGAGTGCAAAATGCAGTTACTGAGCTGAGCTGTCCTGACACCCGCTGAAAATAGCTGAAAACCTGATATAGGTTACCTAGCTGAAAACCTTACACATCCCCACTGTAGGACTTTCCAGGACTACTATTACTTTAACTGTAGCAAGAAAACAATCAGTCTTAATAGTTGAAGCTTGATTCTACTATGGCAAATGGAAGATTTTTCTGAAATTATTACTTTGTAACAACTGTAATTACTAGTATATGCACCTAGCCTATGTAGTTGAGAAAGATATTTATTTCTAAATCTTGTCTAGATGTCATTTTGTTTTCCTCCTCTCTTTTGAAAATTGAAAAGGGAACAAGGCTGCAATTAATAAGTTGTGCAATATATAATATTGAATGTTACAAACAAATGAAATACAAAAAAGAGGTGTGCGTGTCTGTATGCATGTACACTGGTTCACATGATTCTTTTGTTCTTTTGGTTTGCTTTTTGTAGTAATATAGTATATTGTTTGACTTTTTATTGAAGACAATGAATTAATTAATTGTGGCATGGGTCAAATGCAGTTATTTATGCTCAGACACATTCCAAAAACAGGATATAAGTATAAAATAATCTTAGAAATATGATACTTCTGTATTAGTACAGCCTCTTCCAAATAAGACAAGTTATTTTACACAGGATATTTTTGATGTTGATTTTTGATTTACGAGTGCTGCTTTTAAAAGATGTTTAAAGCAGTACACATTTATTAAAGAAAATGTTACATTTGTTAGCACAGAAACAAATGATAGGACATCTGAAAAGAATTCCGGTTCTGCTTTTGAAGATTACGGACATCAGCATACAATACTGATTGAAATGATGAGAAGAAACAAAAGAAAACAGCTGAAGTAAAATTATGGCTCCAGGTATTTTGAAAAAAAAAAAAAAGCTCTAGGTGTCTTGAATGTGGTATTTTCCTTCTTAGAAGATAGGAGCTGTTTTATAGGAAAGATGGCTTCTTGGACTTTTTGACTTCTGCACACTCATCCCTTCGATGACGGGGATTTACTCTGCTTACATTGACAATTTATTGCTAATAAGAATGAGTTAGGCAGAACATAGTCCATTCTAGGATGAAGTCAGTAGCCTGACTAAACCTATCTTCCCATCTCTGCAGGTATCATCTACACCCTACCAGACTTCACATACATGATTCTATATTTTACCAGCAACAGGAAAGCAGGTATTCTTCTTCTGAGAAGTAACCTTAAAAGTTACTTTCCAGTAATTCCAGGCTTTTCTATGTGTTCTTTGGGGGTGTACATAATGTCCCATGCATTGGCCGTCTTCTTGATGGACCCAGGCACCAATGACTTAAAACTTTTTCGCAAAATATCAAATGGGCTTCAGTTGAATTAACAGGATTTACACTCCAAAGCAGCTGCTAGAAATGAATCTTTTGTTCAAGAAGGCAAAATCTGAATCCTGCACTGATGTGGCCTTCTTGTTCTTTTATTAACAGCATACTCTGATCTTTCCAATGCTCTTGCCATGAACCCAGCAAGAAGGAAGCTTTTGCTGTGAAAGGTCAGCACATGTTTTGTGCGAAAAGATGCACGCTGTTGCTTCCACAAAAGTAACAGATGACAAATACCCACTGAAGAAAATGATACAATACTTTGCAGTGACTCCAGAAGCACAGTCCTCCAGGACAGACTTAAGGACAAGCAATTTCTCCATCTTACTTCTGTTTCCAAAATTCAGCATATTCTAGAAAACCTCAGGCTTGCACAGCTGGACCTTGGGGAGACCCTGACCGTGCAGATCTCCTTGGGATGATGCCTTAATCTCTTTTCTGAGGAAAATGCAAGTGCTTTTTCAATTTCTGCACAAAGAGTCAATCTTGCCATGCTCCTGGAGGGAGATTGAACCCCCACAAGCAGCTGGTCACAGTGCTGGCTCCTCCATAGGCTACGGGTGGGCTTTGGGGTATCCACCTGGATGCCTCCAGCCTCTGGCTCTCCTTAGGAGACATCCCATTGCCAAAGGGCCCACTCCAACCAGCCTTCAGCAGAATAAACAGGTATTTTATGACAGCTGCTTTCTATCAATCACTGAGTTACAACACTGTATCAGCAACAAATAATAATTACTAACATTAAGCAGCAGCAGGTAATTATTTCATTATTACTCTTGTATTTTTATGCAGATGCAAAGGGTGCAAAATTCTGGGGGGAAATAACAAAGCAAGTGTTCCTGCTGCCGTTTTATACTCTGTTTGTTTGTTTGAGGCCAGAAAGTTAACTTTCCCCGCCAAACAAGTCAACCCAACTCATCCCAAATAAGCCTGCTGCGGGGGCCGCCACGTGCTTCGCGAGCGGCGCGCGGGTCCCCTACGCCCCGGCTGGACCTGGACCCGGGGCCGGTGCCGGGATCGAGGTGGGTGTCGGGACCGGACCGCGACCCGAGGCGCCGCTGCGGCTCCTGCCCCCCGGGATCCCGCAGGGCCGGCCCTGGCACGGGGCTCCCGGGGCTCGGGCCCCTGGGGGCTCCGCCGCCCGTCGCGGTGCCCGCGCTCCCCTTCCAGACGCGGCGCCAGCGGGAGCTCAGCAAGCCCAGGCCAGGGGGTGTACCCGGCTCCCCCGCCCCGACCCCCAGCGCGGCCCCCAGCCCGTGGGGGCGACCCGCGGGTCCCCACTCACTGCGGCGCGGCGGCTGCGAGGCGGGCGGCGGCGAGTCCCGTCGGAGCAGGGCGCATCGCAGGTATTTCCCGTCGCTCTCCGGCGCGGTGGGTGTGGAAACCAGTTACAACATGTCAGGACGGTGTCGCACCAAGCCCGCCGCGGCGGCGGGGCAAGAACTTGCCCGCGCTGCGGCAGCCCGGCGTGCCCGCCCGGTGAAAGGCTCCCCTCCATCCCCCGGGCCCGGGGCTCCGCGAGCCGCGGCCACGCTGGGGGCACCACGCGTGGGGCACGGAGAGGGGAACCGAGGGCCTGGTGTGTGGGGCGGGTGCTTAAAACACCGCCTAGTCCCTTCAGGCGAGGGTCTTGCTAGGGAGATGTTTAGACTCAGGTTGCAGCAAAGAGCAGCTTCCCATCGAGGGAGCGACTCCAGCCTGTACCTGAGCATTTAAGTTATTCAGGTGATCCCCAGTTTCAGAGCTTGTTTTTAAAGCAAGAAGGGTGTGTAGGATAATTTAAGTGCTTTTTGGCTCCCAACAGCTGCACTCTGTGTGGATTAGAGCAGCGGGCCTGCAGGAAGAGCCCCATGGTGAGGCCCAGGGCACCTTCCAGCAGCCTGGGATGCACCAGCACAGCCCACCTGGGCTCAGGAATGTATGAATGGTCTCTATGGGGCTTTTCCAAAAGATTAGCATGTTTTCCATGGAATCAGGGGACTTCCAAGAGATCAATGAGCTGCATGAGTACATGGTGGTAGCACACTAAGTCTTTTTTAAACGCTTTTTGTTTGTTTGTTTGCTTTTGGTCAGTTGAAAGAAATGGCAGCAGAAAGAAACGTCTTTAAAGGCTGTGTCCTTACATTCCCGACAGTGTCCTGGCAGTGGGGCCTGCGCAGGCAGGTCACTCACTGGCAGCTTAAGGCTGTCCACTGTCACGCAGCCATGGTGCTTTATCTGCAACAAGCCATCCCGCCTGGCTTTAAACACAACCTTTCCTTCACTGCCCCGTTGCAAACACAGAATATGCAACCATATGTCTGGAGCTAAGCACAGCCCTACTGTGATTTTTGCATGACAGATCTCCGAGAAAAAAAGAAATCCAATATCCACACAGGAATATAGGTGTATAAAAGTATATGTATATCTGGTGGCTACTCGGCAGAGAGTAACTTCTGCTGACTAGTGGATTCAGGTAATGGGATGTGCAAGAAGATACAAGTGGTGTCAGGATATGCATGGACTACTGCTTATGGACACAGGATCACCTGGATTAAATGACTAAACTCCTCTCAGTTGCATCAGAAAAAAAGAATTTCCCTCCACTGTTGGTGAAAAATAAAGGGGAGGGGCTGCTCTAAAAACAAAACACGAAGTTTTAAATTTTACTTACTATGTAATAGTTAGCTAATACAAAGTGCTTTTATCCCATGAAAATGTGTGGTCAGGAAGGAGAGCGTGGTTTTGTGGAAACTTGCCCATAAAGAGGTGGGGCCATGCAAATTTTTAAAGGGCAGATCTCTTTTGTAAGGTGGTTTTAGAAAGGGTAGGAAGCAGATCACAAACACACTTCTGACCTTAACCGAGTTGCTTAGACTGAAATTTACAAGTATTATTGGGACTTCCTATTAGCAAAGTCACTATAAACACAAAGCAGTAACAAGATAAGTCACTATAAACACAAAGCAGTAACAAGATCAGTAATAGCTTTATAAATATAGGGCAATCTGTATTTATAGATATATATGTGTATATACACATGCACATATTTGCTACATTATTATAGGTAGAAGGAATGTTTTTCTCAGTGCCTCAGCAGTAACTTACTTCAGGTACTGCTCTTGTATTACTGATCAAAAGCAGCATAAATACACATAAACACAATAAACAATAAAGTATAAAACAGGAACAATAATATCAATAATAATAACAATAAGGCATTGCTGTTGCTGGTGAGTAGAACTACATCTGCTCTTATGAGATTGTGCCAAATTTAATGGGTAAACAGCATGATAAAAAAAGGGACGAGGAAACTGAAGCATCTTTGCATGGAAGACCAGACATTTCATACAACTCAGCTAGGAAAACATGTTTTGGAAAGTCGCTACCCACAGACAAACATTAAAATGAAGAACTTTTTATTCAGTGAGTACAGGAACTTACAGCCACCAGTGGTGGTAGGGGCAAACAGTATCATCAAGGTCAATATATGGTAAAGAGAAATTCATGACCATTGAGTTTAAAAATTGATACTTAAAACAGATGCTAAAAGGAGTAGGTGGGGATATATTCTCTGACATCCTTAGTTGTACCTTTGTGAATGCTGCAGAAGCCTGCAGGGAATAGACTGCAGAAAGCAACCACTTCTGCCTGTCAAAACTTCCTTTCTTTTTGCCACTCTCAGAACAGGACCCAGTGAAGCATCCTATTGCTTGGCCTCCAAACTTCAGTGAGTTCCTATTGTTGACAGAGCTTGTTCAAGAGTTGGCTAAGAAAAGAACCAACTGTGTGTTTTATGTCACCATGTTGTGAATATTATGCGAATGAACACAGTGATGTGGGAACTGTGACAAAGGTGCTGAGAGATGATCATCTTTGTGACTTCCACTAGTTTCCAGGTGTTAGTGCCAAGAGTCTTTCTTTTAGGGACAGAATTCCTTAGCTATGTCCTGGTCTGTCGGAATGCAGCAGAACATAAAAGATTGTCATCACAAATAATATCAGTCCATAATACTGATATGAATAATTATTAATAACAAATATTTAGATGACTGATACTTATATTCCTAGTGCATATAATAGGATTTATTTTAGATTTACCAAGGACAACCAAGCCATCCGATCAAAAGCATCATCATAGAGACTCTGAACACAAATCTTAGAGGAAATGTGCAATTCCAGATGAAAAGCTACTTAGCTTTTATACAGAACTTGATTAGTACTGATACAGTCCTCTTTTGTAAACTAGCAAAGAGAAAAAAAACTGTTTAGAATAGTAGAGATGGTGTAGAGAAACAGATATCCTACTCAATTCATTTTTCAAAATAAATAATAATAACCAATAATCACAATAAATAATCAGTAGTGCTTTATATTATACTGTGCTATTAGACCAGTAAAGTCTAATGAAAGTGGAGTTAAGAAAGATGCATTTAAATTGTTATTATTGAGTCAACTGAAACACCTTTCAATGTCCAAATACTGATTATATTAACAATCACCCCAGCTGTTTCTGTCAAGAAATGCCCAGCCTTTAAAATATAAAGAATTAAGGTCTGTCATAGCGGGGAACTAAAATAGAATCCTCACCTATGTATAATGGTATGCATGCATGTATACACACTTATTTTAAACCTTCGTCAAGGGTTAGATCCTGTATCATAGCTTAGTGCAAAACTAACTGAAGTGATTACAGGAAGCGCAGCTGCAAAGAGAGCCTGTGGGTTTGCTTTTAGGAATTTATGATAAGAGGTGAGTAAAATTATTCAAAGCATCCAATTTTTAAAACACAAGTATATAAATCAAAACCCATCAGGCTTTCTTTTCTGCTCCTCAAACACGTGGCTTAGAGACAGGGTAAAGAGCAGTGTGGGAGGAATCATCAAAGGTACAAAACAGCTCCCACCTGAGGAAGAATCATATGAACTAGGATTGTTTAACTGGGGAGCTGGAGGATCCTCAGAAGTGTGATTCACCTCACATCTAGTTCGGCTTTAAAACAGGCATGAATATAGAAAAGGAAACTCCACTGCGGACTCCTCTACTGGGAAGACATGTGTAGTTACAAATTGATGGAGGATAATAAAATACTTTCATGTATTTGCTCTGTTCCTCCCCATTTCCATGGGCCTTTCCTTGAGTCATTGAGGGGGAAGACATAGAGTTGAGTGGACATTTGATCTGGTTTAGTATAACTGTTCTTCTGTTCTTTCAAAGAATGCCAATGTATAAAAAATAGAGAGTACAATTTCCATAGTTCAGATTAACTTTTCCATGCAGAGCTGTAGGAGGCAGCTTCTGCTGATCTTCCTAAAGCCTCGTAGGCCACAAACATGCACTCAAACAGATATTCCTGTGTTCATATCCCTGAGTGACTAGCATCAGATAGCCCTGTCTCTCTGTTTCCTCCCCCACTGGTTAATGTGGGTTTTTTTTAGTGATACAAATAGGCACTTTCTTAATGCATTAATGAACTACAAATTCTGTGACTGCAAATCTGGCATTATTAGCCCATGGCAAGAAAGCCAGAACAAATGCACTGGGTTATATGTAGACACTTTCTGCATTGCTGCAAGGATACTCTAGTCAAGAGGTGATTTCACAAGTAAGTTTCTATACTGTTTTTTACTGAGAAGAAAGGTCAACCCTGTAAATGAATTAACAGAAAGAAAAAAAATAGAGCTAGAGGGAATAAATTGCTGCTCCACTTACTCATGATTTATTTTCTAAGTTATAACCACTTTGATAGGCCTGCATTTGCAATGTAAGAACCTACTTTTGGCCTAATATTTAGTTCTGCACTTGGAGGTGAGGCTGGCAAAAGGATTAAAAGACTTTCTCTCCTTCAAATGTAAGTAGTGCCTAAAGCCAGTTTTCCTCCCAGTGCTGGTGGATGCAAGTGGATGCTTGGAGCCTAGGAT
This sequence comes from Nothura maculosa, assembly GCA_032353885.1. Lineage (NCBI taxonomy): Eukaryota > Metazoa > Chordata > Aves > Tinamiformes > Tinamidae > Nothura > Nothura maculosa. Next base: position 738,034 of record JAUBOD010000078.1, read on the forward strand.
GTAAACCTGATGTTTACTAAAGTGCTTGTTGTCCTAATAAGGTTTGTAAGCCCAAGCCCCAGGACCTTTCTTGGGACCTTTCTATAATGCTAAAATTTGGAGATGAAATAAACGTTTCACAGTCCATTTGGGAGTTCTTTAACCATCAGTAGTAATACAGGAAGAAGGGGAAATAAACCTCCCAGCGAGGTTTATGTATCTCTACGGATAGATAAAATCTATCTGATCAAAAATCTGATCTGATTTCAGCAGAATGGAAAGGTGTACTAATCCTCAAAGGTATCAACAGCACTGCAAGCCTGAACATAGGTGCTAGACATGTCAGGCTTTCCTGTGTGGATCTGTGATCTATTAAGGTGGTTCTAGCCAAAAAAGTTATAATCAGTCATATAAGCTGTAAAGTTAAATGTTCCATGCTTATGGACTTCTTTTTAATCCAAGAAGCACATAAACTATGATTAGGGATTGTTTATTAGCTGAATGACACAAAGCAGGTACTGATGTTCATACATGTGGATTTGGGGTTTTACGGTAAGTAGGAAGTTACCTGTGCATTTTGTAAAAAAAACATTGTTTACCACATTATGTCACACTGTCTTTGGAATTACTGTAGCAATAGTGTTACTGTGTTACTGTGACCGTGCTAAAGTAAGGATGAATGTAATTCAGTGTCTCAATCTGAGATAAGCTCTTTCATCATATCAGCTAATACTGTTGTGAAAAATAGACAAGTTTATGGACACTCAAACTTCTATTGTTTATAAACTTATAAACAAGTTCCTGCACAGTATCTTGGACAAAACAATGGTCATAAATTCAAACATTGATGGCTTCCATGCCTTTCAGCTCTCTGAAATGGAAAATAGCTAATCTGTGTGATAAAGGCCCAGAAGTACATTCAAACTATCATGTTACATTTAAATTTTATGAAACATCACTTGCTTCCAGTCTGTTTTCGTCAAAATTAAGAGTGTTAGATTAGGATTGTCACTTAAATGTTGAGTTGTATTCAATTAGTAAATGATAAGAGTGGTTCAGCTTCTAGTGGAGAATCCGTAGATCTTAGTAAAAATAGCTATGTTATGAACAAGGAAACTGGCAGTTGCCCTTTCCAAGAATGTAATTTGATTTAAAGTGGAACAATTTATATATTAAAAAAAAAGTTGGAAGGTAATAAATATCCAGCAAGTTTGGTCAAGCACTCTAAGTGTATGACAAGCTAGGAGGAGGCAGAATGTTGTAAAAATGTGAGGCTGCATACAGACTTTTTCAAAATACATGTTTCCTTTCATTTTTGATCAAAGCCTAAGAAACTTCTGAATAAAGTAGCCAAAATGACTTTGGCTCTAACAAGGAACTTTGATGACTGGCAGAGGACCTCAGGCACCTGTGTTCAAAATTGCTCATCAAATAAGTCTTTCTTGACTGTTCTTTAAACTGACACCACAGGATCTTACTTTTCCATTGTAAAGCTCTCTGATGCCTGTAGCTCCGAGTTTATGTACATGCAGATCTTGACCCCTCTGGGCACCTTCACAGATACCTCATCAACATCAAGAAACCTTGAATTCCTCCACTTATGTCCCACATGATGCTCAATTAAAAAGGGCTTTAGACATTTAGGTCATCTGTTGTATCTAGTCTTCTTAGCTATATTTAATTCTTTACTTGCTGTCTGATTTGTAGGAAAATGAATAAAAATGGTTACATTTTGATTTCTTCCAATCAACTACAGGTTAGGCCCTTGATAAGCAGTGTAAAACTCAGTGGAGATTTTTGATGAGTGAAACATGCTAGAGAAGACATTCATAAACTCTCCTGAGTAGGAAAGACTTCTTGTGGTTCCCTCAGAAGCATAGAGTACCCGTGACCTTCTGCGTCATGAGGTCAAATGTCCACACCCACAGGAAGTACAGCAAATACAAGGTCACAGAATCACAGAATCACAGAATCTACAAGGTTGGAAGGGACCTCTAGAGATCATCTAGTCCAACCTTCCCG
>JAUBOD010000078.1:774204-802790 GCA_032353885.1 Nothura maculosa
TCTAATAATGAAAAGATTTATTAAATACATGTTGCTAAACTATACTTTTCCAATATGCAACTTTATGTACAGAAAGTTTAGGTCTTTGGGATGATGTACAGCCAGTGATGACAGCTATCTAGGTTAGAAGAGAGTAATAAATAACAATTAAATATATCTCTAATATCTCTAGTACATTTCATAGATTTCAAAAGATTCTTTTCTTCTGCATAATCCAACAGATGATAAAGCAATGGTCTGTTTTTTTCCTACCTGTGCCAGTGATTGGCCCTTGCAGACATGACTCAAATGTTACAGTTAAAGATGAACATTATGATAATCTCTTGCCAAAGGAAGATGATAAATTCCAGAAATACATCAAGAAAGTTTATGCATCATCTCCATAACTTTCAGTTAAAATGGAGAATATCTTTTGTCTGGAGATGAATGGAAAGATTTTTTTATTAACTTCGTATCAAAAATGAACAAAAATAATTATAACATTTACATTCAAAACTTATCTTGTTTAGATTTTAGAGATCTCATTCACTCCTTTATTTAATAGCTGGGAAAGTTTTATCTAGAAAGGGAAAAATAAATTACATAAACTTTGGAGGTGAAAAGGCTATGCCAATATCATTAAATATGTCATAAAATATTTTTTCAATAGAATGACTCAATTTTAACAAAATATATTCTCAGTCACCTTTCTAGTTTGCCAAACCTCAGAGAAGTCTCAGAAAATATAGTGCTGTTGTTAACAACTGTATTTTATATTTGCTTTTAAATATATAGCATTTTGGGTAGGCAAACATAGATCTTTCCAGTTTTTCTTTCTTTAAATTTCTGACTGTAGAATAGATGGCATGTTAAGGAAGACCTGAAGCTAAGAATTATGTTTATATATATATATTTTTTGAGTACAGTGCAAAATGAGTTAGCAAAGATGATACAACATGTATCTGGTGATACAACATGGAATATATAGTTACTTGCAGAATAAAAGATCAAAGTAACCAAAATATTTGGGGTTAGGAAGGGGTTAGGAAGACTCACAGTGTGGTAGTGCAAGTAAATGAAGCATATGCCCAGCTGAAACACAGAATGAGACAAGACTCATCTATCTTAATCATAATGCTCTATACTTGATAATGCTCTATATCAAAGGTAAAAGAAAAAAAAAGATGTTTTTCATGGAATCCATCTTTGGGCCCCGGATTCTTAAGCAGATGATTCAGATGACAGTTAATAACTGACTGCATTTTTCTTAAAGAATGAACAATATCCTTCCTACATGCATCTTCAGAGCTGGTGACACAATCTTGCATCTGATTGCTCCATAAACATTGTAATCAGCATTATTTTCACAAAATATCTGTGGTAAAAGGTATTACCTCTATTATCATGGCAATCTTTTTCCCTTATTAAATCTGAAAATCTAAATAGCTTGAAACAGGAAGTTTCACAACGTCTTGTTCAAGACCTGCACAGGGAGGAGTCCATGCGGCATTCATTTATTGCTACATTCCCTATAACTCAAAACTCTCTTGGCTAGTTTAATAACATATAGCTCATTTAAAAGCACAGCAGCTTATACCAACTATATAAGAGAGCTCAAGAACACAAGGCACAAGCTGATTAAAATGAGACCCCTAGTATATAATTACCTATGTTTGAGGTGGGTTGACAACAAGCATAGAAATGCCAAACTGTGTTGAATAGTAAGATGAAAACATCCACATTTCATAAATTAACCCCATTACTATCATATTATATAGCCCCAGAAAAAAAAAAAAAAAATCTTTTTATGCTGATAAATGAGCAGTAGTTCTGCAAGGAAGGCCTAGGATAGGTAATTCACTGCTAGAGAGGTTAAGATCTGGAAGCAGCCAAGCTGCTGTTGGACTTGATGATCCTGAAGGTCTTTTCTGACCATAATGGTTCTACTTTCTGCACTGCTGCTTAGGTGTCTGGGCCCTTGGGGAAGGCAAGGGCTTAACCAAATCTCTCTGCTTAACCTGCCTAGAAGGCAGTTGCCCCATGGCAAGCAGGTGTTGCACAGCCCTGTTTGTGTGCAAACAGCAGCACTGCCAGAGCTGTGGCTGAGACACAACGCCACAGCACTGTCCTCTGGGGCCAACCCAAGAGCAGCCTCAGGGCAGAGCTGCAAAGCAGTGTCAGCTCTGCATGAACTGCCCTGCAACCACCCAACAACAAGCACCCTTAGCCCTTTAATAAGCTTGTTGGCACTCCAGTCAAGACCTCTGACAAACACCCTGAAATCAAGGCTTTCCAGGGCAAGGACAGGCATCTCAAGACACTAGCAAAGCACTTCTGGAAAACACGTATGCCAAAGTCACTTGTCATGTTTGCATTCTGGCCTGCTAGCTTTAACTGACAGTAAAAATAGGTTTGGGCAAAAATGTCAAAGCCTTTTTTTACATATATATGGACAAGGCTTTTACAGACAGCCTAATGCTGGCAGTGGTTTTCATCAGATATCAATGCATTGGGAGCTCAAACACTGCCACGACCCCTCTCTTCCAAGTTTACCTCCCCATACACAGTGCAGCCGGAGGGCAGGCTTTGCTTCCACTTTTCCCTGTGAGCAAAGCAGAATCAGAGCAATGGCATTTCCGTACCATATTGGCAAAAGTTGACATCAATAATTGAAGAGTTTGCAGATTGAGGCAGAAAGTGAGACAGTCTTCATGGGATAGAATGTGCTCAGAATAACAATTCTCCATTGGATTCTACAAGAATCCAAGTGACTGCTGGGAAGTGAGGGAAAAGCAGAAAATACAGCAATTAAGACATTTATTTAGCAGTGAACATGCAAGCACATGCAATACCCTCTGTGGCTGCACAATCAAGTTCTGACAAGCTAAGAAATGTCCCTCCAAGAAGCATTGCAGTCAAATGCCTGACGAGATGCATGATAGGAATATGTTGCTTGTTCCTAGTTTTGAAAAGAGGCCAATGGAACTAGATCTGTGCAAGGGAATGTGCATGAGAAAAAACATCACTCAGGTGAAGGAATCTTTTATGACCGCATCTTTAAAGCAGATGTTTACAAGAAAAGCATTGATTTTCATTGTCTGGGTTTTATATCAGAGAAGTTGCACAGATGTTTTCACACTTGACATATGTCAAAAGAGAGGGAGAGCTGAGCATTGGCCTGCAATGCTTTCCATACTGCTGTTTTAATGCCTGTTCTTTCAAAGGAGCAATGATGCATAGTGTTTGACGTGTCCCATTGCCTCTGTCACTTTTCTTGTTTCAGGACCTCAAGTAAAGCAGAACATACAGGCTGCTGGCCCTGCCTTATTCTGAGCACCTTGAGAAGATACATATGAAAGAATTTAATCTCATGAAACCTCTTGGCTTTGCAAATCTCTTTCTATAAGAGTTGAGGCAAGGAAAGGCACCATGACCCTAACTTAAGAACTAGATTAGTTAAAAGCTCCTGAATGTCAAAACCAAGTAAACAAAATACAGTGACTATAAATGAAAGCCAGAAGAACAACAAAACCTTATAAGAGTTGTTGATGTGGTTTGAAAAAAACTATTATTCTATGAGAAACAATTAAATCAAACAATTAAGCAGGAGGTTGGCAGAAGGCAGCCAGGTAAGGCCTAAGAGTATGGGAAAGCAAACAGGTTAAGCAAGTTTTGCTGCTGTCTCAGTATCCCTGAGGTACCTCTGGATAATACTAGGCTTGCTTCGCTTGAGTTTCATTGCAGTTACATCAGAGATGCAAAAAAAATGGTGTTGCAGTTGAGGGAACCCTCTCCTTACCCCACCAAACCTCTAATACAGGCAGTTTAAAAGATAGGGAAGCATTTTAAAAAATGTTTTCTTGCATAGATTAAATAAATGAGCAAGTACACAAGAGAATTGTGCAGGAAGGCTCTTTCGAGGTTCCACTCTTGTTTTGGGGAATAGATCTGACAGGTATCCATTTATTCACTTAGTCCAAGATTTTCAACACTACCACAATGATTTCTACTTCCTTTTTTATTTTTTTTCAGAGAAAAAGATAACTATGTATATATATACACATATATATCTCAAAACAGTTCCACTAGAGTGTAATTCAAACTGGCTAAATCTATTCTTCATACACTTTTGGGAAAAAAAAGGCCAAAAAATAATCTTGTGCTTGCCCATTTTGAAAGGGAAAAAGCATAGCAAGACATCTAAAATATATAAATAAATGAATATTTGTTTGATTATTTATTTATAATACAGATTTATTTTATTTATTTTATTTTTTATTTATTTTTTATTTATATTTTATTTATTTTTATTTTTTATTTTTTTATTTTTTTATTTTTTATTTATTTTATTTATTTATTTATTATTTATTACAGATTATTTATTTTATAATACAGATCATACATTTATATATTTATATATAAAATATTATATTTTATATACTATACATATTTTATTTATTTATTTATTTATTTATTTATTTGAAATGCCTTACTATACTTTTTCCCTTTCAAAAGTAAGGGAAACAGGAATGACAGGACACAGTAAGTAACAGGACAGTTTCAATGTGATGTTTCTGTTCCAAGTCTGTATACAGATGAAAAATATTCACTGTATAGAAGGGAAACTATGCCTGCCTGATTAATTCTACAGAGTATTAGCAGATTTAAGCATCTACATATGTCCCTCATTTTATGAGAGGAATTGTGTATTTTATTTTATATATTTACAAATTCCCATTGACTCCAATGTGATGTAGGATGAAGCACTTAATATTTTTATAGCGTCTTCATGCTATTGCCAATGCACATTTTGCTATTTTTAAAAATACTGATATTCTACTTTGATAGCTCTCACTCAGTGTTATTTCACATAAATTAGGGAACTACTTAATATATTTACTTCCTATAGCCATTTAAAAAGACAAAATGTGGAAAATATGCAAAATATGGAATGAGGTGAAAGGAAAACAGAATATATGAATTCTAACTAGCATACCTGTCCTGTAACTTGTCTACAGATTTTCTTTAAAAAAAGTAATTGTTCAAGCCATTTTATTAGGATTTGTATGATGAACAAAAGGCACACAAGATAAAACGGTTGGTTACAGTGGACTTGCAAAACTGTCACTATCTCTCACACTGGTGTAGGTTATGAATTTGATGATTATACTTCATATGGCGGTAATAGTGAACATGTTTAGCCTGGAAAGTCTTAACAAGGCAGGACTCCTGGCCAGGCAAGCTACATAAATGAACTGGACATTTCACGGTCTTCCCTGGGCCACCTTCCTTTTGTTAGTAGTTGGTAACCTCCACTGTTTCTTTAGGTTAGAAAAGTTTCCATAAATTGCTACCCTTTAAATTCCATTTTAAAACAAAGATCTTATGAAACAGAATAAAGATGACAATATAATTCTAAGTCAAAACAGAAATGGTACATTTCACTTCAAATATTCTGCTTTTAGTTATAGCCCTGCGATCCTCTCTGCTCTTGCTCTCCAGACTAGTTCACACTATTACCATTAAGAGTCACTTCAATGGAAACATCAGACTCCATCCCTAGACCATTCATTTTGCCATCAACAATACCTCTTTATCCTGTAAGATGTAGGCTGAGAGAAACAGGAACTCTTCCAAGAGGTGTATCTTTTGATTCTCCTTATACCCGAATAGAAGGCAGAGAAATTGCACTGCTGCAGTGGTGCAAGGGCTCTTGGGCTCTTTTAACAGCTCGGCCACAGATCTCCTCCATAATTTTTGCATTCTTGTAATGCTGTACAATACTTTCCTCTTGTTTGCAGCTTAGATAACACTTGCTACAAAACAGTGTTGTAAGATTAATAAATTAATGCTTATAAAGCAGAAAAAAATGCCCGGAGGATTCTCATATAGCAAGCAGTTCTGATATGCCAAGTTTAATGTAATATTATAACTGGTCTTTTTAATGTATTTTAGAATTAATTATATTTTTCTATCAAAATAATAATGAATTTTCAGATGTTATTCTGTCATTTGAATTTCTAGGATGAAAATTGGCAAATTCTTCAAATTGCAAATGGCCACCTGAAAAAGTTCTGCAAAATATTTCTTCTCACAAGAAAGAACAGCCTAATTTTAATTTATTCTTCTCACATATTATACCTCATTGTACAGTTTTCTGACACCATTAGTCCATGATTACTTCTACTTAAAATATGGAAGGCAGAATTACACGGCATATCAACAAGTCATCTGATATATCCTTTTGTTCTGAGATTAGGACCATAGTATAGACTATTCCTAAAAAAGCCTTGCCTAGCCTTTCCTGAAAACTTTCTATATCTATTCACTTTTCAAAGCTGTGAGAAACCATCATCCAATGTTCGGAAAGTTTATTTCAATCATTTAAAGGAATGGCTTTAAGTTTTGAAGGCAGTGGGGGAAAAGTCAAAACAAATAAGATTTAACAGAATACAGGTAGCAATTCATATTTAGAAGTCAGCCTGCTTAAAAATTGATTTAGAAATCCTAGAAACTGACACATAATGTAAAATTCTGTAACACTAATATTTAACTAAGAAAAAAAAACATTCTTTAAAAATGATTCTGAAGATATTATAAAATTTAACAAACATGGATTTTTAGTTAAAAATTCAGTCCATCTCTTCAGTGTAGGAGAAATATTACATAGTGTGAGCTTTTATAGAGTAGTTACCATTTCTGTCTAGTTTATTTTTTTTCAGAAAGACAACTTCAATTCTAGGTCTGAATCAGAAGATAAATATGAGATTCAACTCTAGCACGATGATTCCTTCTTGCATTAACCCTCCCTACCAGTATGATGAATCACTAAATGAAAGTATTATGGTTGGCCCTGAGAAGAGCTGAAATACTGGTATGATTGAATATGAATACAGTGCTAAAAGTTTGCACAGAAATACTAAATAAGAGCTAATTCACAGCCGTCAAACTACATGGCATTGTCTCAATAGCTTTTAATCCAAGGTGAGCCTCAGCAGTGCAAGTGAACCTTGCAAACTGACATATCTCTCCCAGCATCAAGTATGCAGGAGGTGCTTATGGAAAAGCCAATCCTAGTAATGTTGGCACAGGGTGCCTTGTTCTCTCTACTTTTCCTTAATGGTATTCTTCAGATTGCCTGGAAGTTCATCCTACATACAATTAACTAGCATATGCAGGCCAATTAGATGAAATGTAGGTTGAATTACAGGACCTGATCCAAAATTGTATTTTCAGATTTAAAAAATTTCCTTTTGGCCAGATCTTTGACCTTTACGGTTGTATGAGTGCTATCCTCAGCACGTTCTGAGTCTTTGCCATGCATATTAACATGTGAAAGGCGTGTTGCTCGCCTACTAGTCTCTCATGCCACTCAAGGCGTGTCTTGCTAGTTCTGGCTTGCAGTAGCAAAGAGTTTTCATTGATATGTTACAGGGTGCTCAACCAGTTCTCACTGCAAATAAACAAGCAGGAGAACAGATACAGATACGTATTTTATCCACAGAAAAGCTACCAAATGAGCATATTAATGCTGAACAGTGACAGTGAATATTTAACTTCACACTTTGCTTTTGGAATGATACTCATGTACTCTTTCTATTTAGCATAGAAATCTCGGCCTTTTTTTTTTCTAAAAAACAGGTAATATAGGCTAATCTTTGCAACAATGGAAAACAGAGTCATTGAGAAATAATTTCTACCCATGGAAACTGCTGGTTCATTTATTATTGAGTGGAGTTATGGTTAACTTTCTGTATTTTCCAGCTCACAATCTCATATTTTGGCTAACAGAGCTGCATTATAAAGAAGTACATAAATGTGCTAGTGATAATCTAATCCCAATCCAAAGATGGTCTATGGTCCTAAATTCTCTTTCTAAATAAGTCAACAGATAGTATTCTCCATGAAGGCTGAGAGAAAATAATGCTGTTTACTCTGGCTTCCTACAGTGCCACTGTGATACAGAAGGTCTTACTGGTCAGGAAATTGTAGAATTGTTCAGAAATATTTTGTCTGTCATTATAAATCTCCCCCAATATAATCTCCACTGAGAAATTCTCCATCATATTGACACTTCCCCAGATTCCTTCTTCTTACTTCCCTAGATTCCTTCTTTTGATTTATTTCTTTTCGATGAGACCTCTGACTTGACGAGACCTTGGCACTCATTTAATCCAAAACAAGGCACATTTTTTTAGTAATATTATAATTATAGCTTTTCCATTTTGTGCAAAGACATGCATTTAGATTTTTACACTTTCTATGAAAATATGTTTTATCATTAAATTATGAGTGGATGTCATCATTAATTAATTGGAGTAATAGAGGAGTGGGAAAAGCTAAATAAATGAAACTGCGGTTAACAGCAAATATATGAATTATAGTGAAAGAGTATGTATTACATTCTCTTCTAAAAACCTGAAGTCCTGTTTATCCAGTTTTCTCTCAAGAGAAGAGTTCTTTTACATATCTACAGGCAGAGTGGGAGCTGCTAGGATCAAATTCCCTTTATTATGTATTTTATGGACTGTTCTGTGTGATATGCGCATGGAAGAGGAAAGAACTGGGGAGATGTGGTTGATGATATACAATTTAAATAATCTGAATAATCAAGCTACCTGAAACCTCTAATCACGGTATGTCTTCTAGTACAACAAAGACATGTATGCACTAACAGTTTAAAATCAATAAACACCATTTGATTTCATAGAATCACAGAATCACAGAATCGTTAAGGTAGGAAGGGACCTTTAAAGATCATCTAGTCCAACCCCCCTGTACACACAGGTTTGCCTGCAGCATGTGGAACAGGATTATGTCCAAGGAAGTCTTGAATATCTCTAGAAAAGGAGATTCCATAATCTCTCTTGGCAACCAGTTCCATAGCTCTGTCATCTTCACTCAGTTGTTTTTTGTTTGTTTGTTTGTTTGTTTTTCTAGAAATTACCTCTCTCATTCTGCAAGCCAACAGAGCTGTCCATGGACTGTGTCCCCTTTGACTGTGATACATCCCAAAGTGCTTCAGATATCTCCCAATCTGAGACAAATCATCATAGTGGTCAGATCTGGCTGAAGGTTTGCACAGAATGTACCAGTCTGCACTTCTTTATAGGGGACTCCGATTTTGAACTATTTGAACTATCATGACTTTCAGTCTTCTGGATGCAGCAGTATTGTTCTCAATGTCGGGTTTGTGTTCAAAGAGTGAACTTCAATAAAGACTCGACAATTTTCTTTGCACAGCACATTCTAACTCCTAGTCCAAGATTAATGTTGAGTTTCCTGAGCATATCTGTGAGTTTTTGGCTTATATCCCAGTCATGATTTATCCTGTTATCACAGATTCCATTAACCTCTAAAGCTTGTAAGACTGGTTTGGCTGCTTTAGATTAGCCATGAACTACTTTACCTTTTTTTTTTACTCCCAACTTTTTCAAAAATAATACAATCCTGAATTTTGAACAGAATGTTGTACTCCCTAAATATTGCTGATTTGCAGTTTTATACTTAACATAGGTATAGATGATTGACTATATGTTTCTGAGAACATGGCTATTTGCTGTCAGCGATAGAATTACCTTCTCACCAGCTAGCATTCAACATTTATAGTTATGATATACCCTGTTGTTTAAATGCCCACCAGTGGTTCTTCATACTTCCAGAGAATGTCAATGATATGTTTTCTTGATCCACTAGAAGAGACTTCAATGTGACTTGCTTAGACAATTTTCAAAGACAAGAGCTCCATCTGTTTTAGAAACGAGATACCTGAACATGAACTCAAGCTCTGGTATGTGATTGTCAATACCACTTTATTTCTAGCATATCCCCTCTCATGTGGACATGGCAAAAGCAGTTTGGCTATTCTTGTGGAAGTGCACTTAGCTGTAAAGATATGAGCCGTGATGTGCCATTTGCTCTCAAAACAAGGTCCCTGCATATTGCACCTAACGGCACATAAAAAAACAGACTCTGAGAGTGATCTACTTCCTTTGCTAATTAAGTTTAACTAATTAGGAACACAAGACACTGAACAAGACAAATAATTCCAACTAACACGCTGTAGCAGTTCCCAATGCTCACTGCCTATTGCCTTAAAATTAAAATTTTGCTTTTAAGCCACAAAAATTGTGACAATGCTCTGGGAGGAAGTGAAAATAGAACACCTCCTGAGGTCTCAGGTTAAGGGCTAAGGCAGAGGCAGGGCCTCCGTTCCTGGGAAAGCTCAACTGTTATTTAATAAAAAGTAGGTTGTATGTAAGTTATTACGATTAAACAATACTGAGAGATTACATCTGATAAAAATATTTCTAATAAAAGACACTGGACATGCAATTCGGTCATAGAGAAACAGTGAACTGAAAAGTGCTCTTGCTCAGGTTGCTAATAGAATATTTGGTGATCTTCAGCTAAGGAATGATTCTTGAAATACCTATGACAAATATAACAAAGAATTTTCCCTTAAAAACTTACATTTTATATATATAAAATATCTAGTAACACATATCCAATCACCTTCAGATTAGTTTAGCTTTGTCATTCAAACTTTATATGATACAAATGAAGTTTTTAATGAAAATCCAACTAAAGCATAGTTGCATTGATGTTAAATTAGTTTGACAGGACATGCTTTCAATAAGAAGGTCTTGATTAATATTAATTATATTGTCTTTAGCTTATTAAGAATAAAACTTTGTTACAGCTCATCTGTCATTTCACACACAATGATAACTAATTTGCTGGCCTGTCATTCTCTGGTGATCTTGTTTGGCCTTTCAGCTGCCTCAGAGCATTAATATTCTTTGAGGTCGATAGTCCTTTGACCAGTATCTAAAGATTTTATTTCATATGCAATAGAAATCAATAATATCTAACCCTCTCTTGCCACATTGACTCCTACCAAGGTTAATGACATAACTAAGCTTCATCCTCTAAATAACTATTGAATAAACATTTGTTTTTCACTTGTGTGATTAATAATTATCATAAAAATATGCTATTTTTTGCTAACCAAAAGAAGAGAACAAAGTCAGTGGAAATCTGCTAAAGAGACCTGCTTGATTTCTTCTCCTTTTCTTCTTGACAGCATATAAGAGGCTGATGGCAATTTGGACTTTATTTGCTGCACAGAGGTATTTGTTCGGGCAGCAAGCTACTATGTTGAAGATGAACAAACGTCCAACTTTTCTATTTTTTCGGGACTTCATCCTGCAAGTTCTGATTGAAAGGAATGCGGCAGAAATAGGACTTGTGCTGTATATTTTGAAAATGGAGGAGTCTAAAGCTGAATGGCTGAAATATCAGAAAATCATCATGACAAATGAAGCATTCTAAGGTTTGAGATTTAGTTTTTTTATTTCCATCCTTTGAATTATAGGCCAAAGCTAAGTACAGTCATTTCAGAGAACTGCTCTAAGACATTAAGGTGAATTCAAGCTGCTTGCTAATTTTATAAGATTTCTGCAGCAAGCCTAGTCCAATCAAGGATGCTAGAAGCTAATATAAAGAATCATAATGATTTGTTTTTTTATGGAGATGTAAATAGAGCATTTCTAACTTGCTGCCTGTTTTTATAATAAAACAAATTTCAGTGATGGACAGTGACAGGACTAGAGGAAATGGCTTCAAACTGAAGCATTGGAAGTTCTACAGGAACTTCAGGAAGCCTTTCCTCACTGTGAGGATGACAGAGCACTCCAACCAGAGAGGTTGTGGAGTCTCCTTCTTTGGAGGTCTTTAAAACCTGCTTGGATGCAGCCCTGTGCCATGTGCTCTAGGTGACCCTTCTTGAGCCGGGGAAGTTGGACTAGATGACCTCTAAGGTCCCTTCCAACCTTAAGCATTCTATGATTCTATGAAATGTAGTGTTTGCTGGTTTCACACAACCATAGTATTTAGATTGTCCTAAAGTCTCAGCCTTGAAAGTAGCAAAAGTTTTGTCACAAATTTCAGAGAGGATAGAAATTTATTGTAATCTGCCAGAACACTATTAGCATGAGACTATAATTCAAGTGTTTTTACTAGGTTCTTTTTTTCAGCAAATACTTTCCTCTGTCTGACAATATGATTACTTTTGGAGATATTCAACCAAAAAGGGATTCAATTGATTACGAGATATTTTCTATTAGTATTTACTGCTGTTTGTATCAGTTAACAACTCATTGGTTTCCATCCATGGTAAGTAACCTTGTGGAGCTTAAAACATTCTACTGTGAGGATTTTGAAAAAAATTAATTGTAAAATCCATAAAGTGATTTCAGTTCTTTTTGCATTTTGATCTTGATTTCAAGGGTTCAGTCACCTGGATTTCTCTAATTTTGATGAGGACTTATCACTTTTGGGTAGGACATTGATATCTAGCCAAGGACATTGGCCATCGGCTCAGTGGCACAGGCCAGTGGCCTGTGTGACGTAACTTTGCTACAGTAAAGTTTGTGTAAAATATCAAATAACTAAATATAAAATTTGTTTGTGTAAAATATCAAATTTACACAAGTTTGTGTAAAATATCAAATAATTAAATCATATGAAAAAAGGAAAAAAAGAAACAATATGCTTAAGTAGAATTGAAGAGAATGAGACATGTTTTTTATGCACGTACATAAACAGACTAGCATGTTCCATTTATCTTTTACAACTTAAGCTAATAAGCCTGCATAAATAGATTGTACTAATTTGTGTAACAGCACTCTATGTCATTAAAGCTGAAAGTAGCCACGTTTCTGTCTGGCAAGGCCCACTAAATACCACATAATGAATACAAGCAGCCTGCCAGTTTTAAGCAGAAAGTTTCAAGAATTATTTTCTATTTCCATAGAAACTGTTGCTTCATTTAACAAGGGCCTTTCTCCACCCCTGGTGATCCTTCAGGAGTGCACAGTTAATTAGAGAGGACTCTACGGGAGCTTTTACCACATTTTATGTATTTCCTGTTCACTTTGCACTTTATGGGGCAGAATGCCATGCAAAACTTTAAAAAGCAGTGGTTTCTGAGTCTTTTAGGGAAAAAAGAAAGATAATCATATCCCACTGATGCATACTTGTAATCTGTTGTAATTTGTTCACTATCAAATAAGAAATTAATCTAGAATTAAACTAACTTTAAGGTCATTTACTGGTTCAACACTAAGAAATAATCAGGCACTATTTTTTTCCCATTCAGAAGTGTGCTCCTTTGTGTACATTTCTCAATTAACATCATGCTTTCATCTTCCGATTTTTTCAGTCACTTCACATTTTGTATGAGTTCTTTCTGTGATTATATTACAAAATGACATGTTTAGCCTGGGATTTGTAAAACAAAACAAAAGCTCAAATAATATTTTAGGATTTTATTGTCATCACTGTAACAAATAAATTCTATATACTTTTGGTGATATGGTTGTTTCAGAGGAACAAAAATGTCTTTTCCAATGACTGTGGGTTGTCATTCAGTTTCTAGATAGCTGCAGTAATCTAAGATGTCACCACTCCCTCCCTACTATTTGCTCTTTCTATCGAAAGTTCTAAGTCACATTTCTGCTAAAAGAGTGGCTGATGTAACCACTGTCTAGTCCTTCAACACTGAAGTAAGATGAGTTACCTTTATCCCTTCTTGTTTCTGATTTTTTTCACCACCCCATAATCTTCTCCAACCCACATCTTCTCCAATCTAACAACCCCTAAAAGTGCAGGCAGGACTTCATCCTCCAGTTCTTCAGAATTACAGTCCATCAATATTTCCTGATTCAGTCTTAGCCAAAAGACTAAGACTGGAGAAGAGAGGACTGGAAAAAAAAAACATATTTGTGTACTGGGAAAAGTACAGGCTATTTTGGATAGCCTTGTGTGATGAGAGGAAGAGAAAGCAGGAGCCATGGTTCTCTTAAATACAGGAAAAAGGATGACAGAAGTGAGGAGCAAGCAAGTGAGAAGAGTCAGAGAGGCCTAGCGATGTTTAAAGGTCTGGTTGGAAGACAGTAGTTTCAGAAGGAGCATTTTGCTGAGGGTTTGGGTATGCATGGGGAAAGGGAGGAGGGTGGAGTTGCTCTTTCTTCTCTCCTTGACTCATCAGCTTCCTCCTCACCCTCACTTTTGGGATGTAAGAACAGTGCTGTTGAACCCTCTTACTCTTTTCCTATCAGTCCTTTAATGCCATTACCACTAGAAGCAAATGCAAATTATCTTCTTGGGCCTTCAGGATGTATTGGGAAGGGTAGGGCTGCTTCTTTGGGGAGGAAAAGACGGGGGAAGTAGCAAGGTGAGGAGAGGGGAAATCTGCTCCTACTGCTGCCCACAGGAGCTGGGCTGAACCAGGGGAGGACAGGGAACCCAGAGACAATGGAGACCTGTGCAGGCAGGTATAAAAGGCACCCTGCAGACAGGGATGTAGATCACTTGATGTGCTCTTGGCTTGCTGTCTACACTACTCATCCCCAGGCTGCCTCTGCCCTCACACCTCCTCACAACATCATCACAACAACAAGAAAACACATAGGGTTGCCGTAGGGCAAGGTCTTGGAATCAAGGGCTTGTGAACTGATTTCCTGGGTTCCAAACACTATCTTTGATGCTTGCCCTTTCCCATGGAT
Organism: Nothura maculosa; assembly: GCA_032353885.1. Taxonomy (NCBI): domain Eukaryota; kingdom Metazoa; phylum Chordata; class Aves; order Tinamiformes; family Tinamidae; genus Nothura; species Nothura maculosa. The sequence goes on from JAUBOD010000078.1 coordinate 788,754, forward strand.
CTTGGTTCCTGCAATGAGAAGTCCCATTGCTTCAGTAGGCAGCTTTGTTCTTGTCATGCTTTTTTGCCCCAGGACATGCTACAATTGAAAATCAGAAAATGTAGCTTTATAACCCTTCATGGTAAAGCAAGACTTCTTCTCATTTCTGCATGACAATTTTAAATACTAGTATTTATATATTACAGGAGAAAAAGATAGTTTTCCTGACATACTTTGAAAGAGATTAATTAATTTTAAGTTTTTATAACAGAGATCTTTAACATTATAAGTCTGAAGAGCAAGAGGCACCTTCTATCAGAAGGCATTAAGGCATTAAAAGTTCCAGAGAGACTGTCCTTGAAATCTCCTATGATGTTGGCTACTGAACTCTGTTTCTGCAATACACAGGAGGCTCACAAAGAAGGCTTTTGATTCTCCTGCAGGAGCTAGATAAATAAGTCCTGTCAGGGAGCCTGAGCGAGAGAAAATGGAAGTTCATATAATTTAATCTTTCCATTAGGACCTATCTTTAGAAGTGGTTAGAAATATTTCCCGTAAGTGTCATTCCTTTAGATTAGGAATTCTAGTCAGATTCCAGCTATTTCAGACAAAGGCTCTAAACAAGACCAGCGAGAAGCAAAACATCTCATTTTATCTGTGTTGTTTCAGTGCCCATGAAAATTAAAATTTGTTGAAAGAAATACAACGTGCTGGTCTCAGGATCATTTACATATTGAGAAATCAGCTTCATGCTCTAAATTTCATACAGTGGAAGCTATTACAATGTGGATAGACTGAAAAAAGTAATTAGAGGTACTTGGTAGCAAAGATAAAAATAAAACAAAAATTGTAAAGCCCAAGTTAGTCTAATTTGATAACCACAGTGGTTCCTAGCAAGCTAAGGCCAATCTTCTTCTGACAGTAATTGTTGAGGAACATAAAAATGAAGACACTTTCAAAGTGAAGAGACAACCTGGTAGAAGGAACTCCTCTAAGTTATGACTCTTCCAGCCACTGCTGATCACAGCTCCCCACTCCCTTTTTTTCCTTATTCTTTCTTAAATAGCTGAGAGAGGGCAACACTTCTTCCCTCATTACTCTTTTCTGCAATAGGAGATATTCGTACCAGGAAAACTGGAGTGATCTGTATTGATTCACACCCAAATGACTGGTTACTTTGTGTGAGTTTTGAAACCACTAGCATTAAAAAAGTCTTTGCATCCCTCAAGAGCCTCTAATATGTGAGCAGAAATGGCCTAAAGCGCAACCTCGAAAACTATCCACTTGGCTGGCTCAGAATATGAGATGACTACTTATTCCTTGGAGTAAGTAAATCATAATCTTGTCTTTCCAGTTTCTCCAAATGAAACTATATTTAGAAAAAAAACATAGAGGACATAAATCTAAGAATTTAAAAACAAAGTTTAATAGAGTCAGATTGGTTGGAGTGAGCATTAGCATACTTGGGATTACCTGCACTATCTGTCTTTACAATTTTGTTCTTTCATGCCTGCTCTCATCTGAACCATTAAAGTACATAAATCAAACTACACAAGTTTGATGTTGTATCTGCAGCAGCATGTGAATAGAGCACATTGGAGTGTTGAAAATTCAGGAATTGAACTGCATTATTACAATTCATTATGAATTCATAATTATCAGTCATTCCAAATACTATAAATATCTGAACAGAGTTCCTTAAAATGAAAAAAAATGCATATAAGTTAACAAATAGTTATTACAAAAATATATCCTACAATATATAATGCAAAGAGAAATTTCTTTTCACTGAGTATTATATAGTTCTTAGTAAGCAGAGCTGGGGAAACACTTGCTTTGTTCTTTATTTAGTGTGATTTTTTTTCTGTCTCTTGGCAAGAAGGCTGATATTTGCATACAAAACTAAAGAAAATAGATGCAATTTTAGACATTTAAAGAGAAGAGAGTAAAGGAGAAAGGAATGTAGCATCTAGTAGGTTTTGAGCTATAAGATGTGATGAACTAACACCATCAGGAAATACGTGCAATTCCTTTGAAGAATCATTAAAAATGTCCACTTTAGAATTGCCCAAGATGCCAAAGTAGTTGAATAATTAAGCCACTTCAAACAGCACTCATTTTTTTTTTAAATTGTGAAATCTAAGGAGCGAAATCTAAATTTTGTGGTTAACTAAGTTGTCACATGCTGTGGCTATTCCTCGAAGCACTAGAATAAACATAGCCTCATCTGAAGCTTCAAAAAAAATATCATCTTCAGTTTTTCAATGGAGAAAAGCAACTCAGTAAATGATATATAAAGATTCCTGTAGAACTGATGAGGTGGGAAGTTGAAGTAGAACATTTCGCATCTCTCGTGCAAAAATGCAGAGCAGAAATAACTGAAAAGTGATTATATTCTAGAAATTGAATGATGGAAGGTCAAATGCTCAAAATATCATTTTATATTTATTATATAACAAGTTTAATTTTAAAATGCACAGGCATTTTAAATATTCTGACCATCTTTTATCACAAGGATAAAGAGAATTTCTGAAAATGGGAAAAACCTTAAGAAATACTAAAAGGGTAAAATCCTCTAGCTAACGAGAATATGCAGATTATCATAAAGATGTAGAAAATCAAATGCAGCAAAGATTTGAAGGGAGTAGGGATGGATAAGCCACTAATTATCACATTTCCATTGGGACATCTATTGAAATGATGAGGTAACAAATTTATAGCTAAAAAAATTAAATTTTCTACACAGTATGTAGGAGAATTAATTGGCAAGGATATTATAGAGTCCACATCATTATGGAATAGGGAAAGGGGGTGATAAATACATGGAAGACAGGGTTCAATTGTTGAACTAAAATCAGTGCTGCTTCCAAGTCAGAATGTCCATGACTAAAACTCAGAATGTTCCAGGAATAAACAAGAGCTGGAAAGGTTTACTGGGAAAAAAAAAAAAGTTGCTTTATGCACTGTACTTTTATAATCTTTCCCTAACACTTCACCTCTGACCAATGAACTATCAGGAAAATAAAAAGTAAAAATAAAATCTCTTGGTTTGAATTGCAGGATTGAATCAAAAGACTTACAGGGCACAAATAAGAAAGAAAAAAGAAGATTTGAGGTTTGAAATGGGAAAATCTGTGAAGAATCAACCCTGCACATATTCTTTTGTAAAGGCATGCAGGCAGCTAACAGTATGAGCTAGCCTGGGGACAGATCTGAGCAAAGGATCTGCACTGGGCCCCTCAGGCATGTGCAAATGAGTCAAATAACAGGGCCAGGGCACCAGCTCTGCACCATTCCTATCATCTGAACTGTTTAATTCCTTGCATGTTTTCAGGCAAGTTTTAGGGCTGTGTTGGCTCTATCACATCATGCTCAAAGAAGGTCCGAGGAAGAGGAGCAAGTAGGGATTATTTCCAAGGTGCAGCCTGGGCAGAGCTGGGGTTTTTGGATCAGGGAAGGAAGTTGAGCAATGGCAAGCTGTGATTCATTGCTTGTCCTCAGAGTCTGAGAACTAAAAATTTATTCCATTTACTAAAAGAGATATGAACACAGGGATTCCTTCAAAGCTTCTTGGCACTTGGCAATTGCAAACTTGGAAGAGGCTGGACAAGAATTTTTTGAGTAAAAATTCATTAAGGCTGTAAGGTGAAAAGGAGAGGGGAATATAGCCAGGGTCTCAGTGTAAAATTATGCTTGGATTTAAATAAAAAGTTTGTAATCCTATATGCTGCGATCATCTCACTATCACATAAAAGAGAAATAGAGCATGGAGTTGGAGTGGCTCATTGGTGTCTCTGAGACTCAGCAAAAATAACCTCTCACAGCAGTGCATTTGGAGGAAGATCAAGGAAGATGAGCATGAGAAGAGAAAGGTGTTTACGTAGCTGGGCAAAGGACTTGTGTTTTGCCTATTTGAGTAACTCTCAAGTTTTTGTTTTTCTTGACTTAGGATGCATCAAGTCCCTGCAGGTACCCTAAATCTTACCCTCAGAGAGAAAGAAAAAGGTCTGGCCTGCTTCCATGCTTCTCCTCTCTTCTTTGAGGCCATGCAAAGATAGAGGTCTCTGTAGATACTGTACAAAGCTGCTGTAGCAATGTTTTGTTCCTATGTAAAATTCACCCCAACAACCTAGGGAAATATGAGATTTCTCTTCAAGCCTCCACCTACAATTTGATGAACCTCATACAGCAGTGGTGTAACAAGTTTGGCACATATCTTGATGTAAGGAACAAAATATATCTATTCAGCCTGACAAATGCCCAGGCTTGTCCCTGCCTTCTCTATCTTCACAGCTTGGGCCAAACTATATGCTTAACTATCAAGCTACTGTTGAGCTTTGCTGCAAAGAGAGTCTACTGTATTCAGAGGCTCTGCCTCTGGTCTAACTTCTTTCTGAAGAGCAAAAGTAATAGTATACCCCCGCATATTCCATTTTTGACATAAGAATAATAAGTAAATTACATAAATCCATGAAATTATTTCCACATCAGAATCCAAAGGGTAGAAGTTGTTAACCACTGACAACATTTAAATCGTGATCACCACTCACCAAGGGGAGGACACATTGCTGTTGTCACGTGCATGTGCCCAGCCTACCTGTGCACCCCTGTGCTCCCCTTCATAGCAGTTTCATTGTCCTCAGAGTGGTTTTAAATGAACAAAGCAGAATTAAAACTGAGCTGATGGAAAAATCAGGTAGCAGTGTCAGAGAGCTTCACATTTGGCCATTAAGCAACCACCAGACATTTCACATAGAGTAGATGCAGAAAAGCTGCCATCTAAGGCACTGAGAGGAATTTTTAACTAAAACATGTTTATCAACCTCCTTGTGGATACGGCAGTAGAAATGGATAGTATGAATTTAAATGGCTAAAAAGACCCAGCCTTGCAGTATTAAAGGGATAATCTAAAAGTATTTGCACAGCTCCTTTAACCTACATCTTTGGCTTCCTTAGTTCCAAGTTGCATTTAAAGGGAGAAAGTTACATTTTCCATTACATGTATTTGAAGTGGACAGAGAATAATGAAGATTTGCTGAATTAATTAGTGATGCTAGAGGCATGCAGAGAGTCAGGCTATGCACTCCAAAGCCTGAGGAGCTCTTTTGTGTAGGCCCATTATTTTGGGATATTTTTTCACTGAGAAAGTATATATCACCTTAAGTAAAAATTCCCCCTATTAGTTCATTTTGACTGCTTTAAACAGTTACAAAAATGAAAAGGGAGTTACTTTTTAATATGTTTAATGTTGTACATTAATACATACTGTCTCCAGAGTACTCTTCATTCTGTGGTGACATCAAATAGCTAACACCACATAAAACGGCATATAAACTTGCTGAAGAAGGAAGCCTACAGTGCCCCATTTTATTGAAGGAAAGGAGGCGTTAATTACAGACCTAATGGAAACTCTGAGATGCCGAAACCTAATAAGTACAACATTCACATTTAAATTGTGCAGCATTTCCTGATTCGTATGTGTTCAGATATTCAGGATGAGGTCAAGGAAGATGATAATTTTCTTCTTACTTAAAAAAGCCCTTATATTTCACATTTAAACTGTGCCTTATCTACAAATGTAGGGAGGAATGTTGGCAGTAGCAAAAGGCAATTTGATATTGTCAAAATTAACGCTATTTAAACTCTGAGAGACCTATAGGCAAAAGCAAGCTGTAAGCAGATACTGCATCAAGTCAGTGGTTTCTATTTATCAATAATATACAGCAGCTAGACAGCAGATGGAAAACGCTGATCCCTGTGGCTGATATTTGCCTCAGGACCAGGAGTCCAAGTTGCCAAGGGAGTGTCTGTCCTGCTTTGGCAGAATTTAGGTGTTCCCAGAACTGCTGCTTCATTGCCACTGTGCTGAAGGGTACCTACACACATGGGGACCTCAGCATCACATGCCAGTACATTCCTGTGTGCTACTCTGAGCTTCGCAACAGGAAAGGCTGGCTCAGCCTAAGTGAAAATGGCTCTGTTGAAAGAGAAGCTACTAGGTATTATATGACTTCTGTGCCATTTTACCATGGTTAATTTAGTGACCATGATAACTGCCTTGAATGAAGATTAGTACTAGCCTTCCTGGCTACATACTTCTAGCACTGCCTACCATTTTTCTTTGCTAATCTAATTCTAAAAATCTAAAATATTAGAAGTCTGACAGGTAACAGGATGCATCAGGTTGGAATAAGGAAGTAAAGCCATTATACAGCCATTCTCCATCTCAGAAAAATACCAGCTTTGTGTGGAGCTATAGCTTCCAAATGATGTTGTTCCAGTTCAAGAAAGGCAACATCTCCTCACTGTAATCCTACCTGAGATTTCCTGTGTACAGCCTGTTTCATAAGTGTGACAGTGCAGCTAATTTCAGCCATCTCTAACTGAATCATTCTGTCTAAGATGCATCATCTGAAAGAAAGACACATCTAGAAGATAAATCATTTCAGAGACCATGGATACCTCTGTCATGCCCATCTCTCTCTCTATTGATTGCAGTAGGAGCTTTAGAATCTGATTTAGGCTACAATCAAACAAAAAGGAAGTATTTTATGTTAGGGCTACTCAGTCTTGCACTTGAGTTTCTTGTAATTTATTATGTTTTCTTTATATATGAGGCTCCGTATGGGATGTATTGGTATGCAAAGTTCATTAATATATTTGGACAAGTAATGTACTATCATAATCTTATTAAGAAAAGCATCTTCACATATGGAAGCTTAAATCATGTAATGCCTGTGGTATTGATGCTGGTTTCAAGTAATGCAACTGGCTAGACATAAACTATCTTAAAGTACAATTTAAAAAAAAAAAAAAGAAAGCAGGGGAAAGCAGCAGGTCAAACTACTTGAGTACTTGAGCAAAAACAGTGAGTGGAGAGGATGTAACTTAAAGCTGACGATAATTTCATTCTTAAAGCTTAGATGACTTGCGTTATTCTTTCTGCAGCTAAAATTTTATAGCTTTTGTGTTAAATAACACAAAACTAAAAGTCAATTATTTTCTCCATAGGCAAAGGATTTTGAGTGGAGGCATTTAAAATACATATTAAAATTTAAATGCATTGATTTTGATTTCCCAAGAAAATTTGAGCACACAAGCAAATCACCCCATTTATTAGACAATAGTCATAGGAAGTAATTTAAAAGAGTTATCAGGCATTTATCTTGTCAGTAATTTATTTTGTAATTCTTAATAAGGTTACAATGGAAGAAGTTTATAAGCACATCAAGGTTTTAAAATAAATATTATGTGTCACATAACAGAAGTTTGAGCTTAACTCATATTTGCAGAGACCTCAGTTCTGTTTTTTCATCCATCCTTATGCTATTCTTTAGAATAAAAATCTAACACTTTATTATGGACGTGCAAGAAAAAGAGAAGATTCAAGAGGCAGAGATTTGCTCCCATTGACAGGAAGGAGCTTTGCTCCCATTGACTTTTAGTAAGTTTGATACCTAACTGCTATTTATGTCTTAAAAGTAATTCATGAAGTGATTAAAATTTTTAAACTTTATGTTATTCTGATACTTTCTCAGACTTTCTAAGTCCCAGTTCCAAGCATTTTAAAATAAAACCTATTAAGTCTGCCATGTTTTCCTAATAGCAGAAATTAATGGATTAGTTGTTTTTTTCTTCCAAACAAAACTTAACCAAATTTTCCCATGTACATATGAATAGTCATGCTGAATTTTGATCATTCTTATCTCACAGCTATTATCTGGCACCAGTGACAGCTGCATCCACTGCCTCACAAAATCTCTGCTGAGCATGGCCCTCATGCAGCAGAATGTGGGTTTCAGGCATGAATATTGTGATGGCCAGTCATGAAGGCAGATGGGGACAATTCCCTGGCAAGTTTTAAACTAGACTGCATGCAGTAGAAGTAAAGCTAGTGTCAAGAGTTACATCTTAGTCAACGTTCTTAGCAGGTCAGTGAGCTGCTAGTGGAGCTGAAACTCTCTCTCTCTCTCTCTCCTCCACCCAGTACCTAAAACTTTGCCAAAATGCAGGTTTGTACAAATTAATCCTTCTGGATAGATTTATTCTTTCAAATATATCTTTTGTGGGGCATGGACTAACGAGGACTGCTCAAGGATATCCGGACAGGACATCAGTCAACTAAATGCAGTGTGAAATGCCATTGTTTGAAAAACATGAGAGCAAGTGGGCCCAATATTACTATATTTTTTTTTACTAATGTCTTCTGCAATTTATTTTGCTTCTCTTGAGGTATCAGTTCTTTGTCCAGGTGTCTTTGCATTCTTATGCATCATGAAAGTTTGGTGTCTATGATTCATGTGCATTTTAAATCAGTGATCTACTATTCTGTTAAATTAGGAAAAAATTCTTTTGATGTCCCCCAGATCTTCTAAGAGGGATGAAATAATATAGGAGTTAAAATTTAATTTTTAATACTCTGTAGGGAAAGTTTTATAAGCCAGAATAACTTCTGTCCATAACAACCAAGATTTTAAACTGAAAGAAATACTTGTGAGAGTTTCTGTTTGCTTTGCAGTCAGAAGGAATATTAGTTGTTAGCAGTTCATACACAACAGAAATATATCCATGATCTCCCTGCTTGTCTTCTCTGCAGTGCCGCATTTGAAATAGCTTAGGAAGCTAAAGCTGGCAAAGGCAAGAAATTTTAGCTTCCTTGTGCATATACTGGAAAGCACAGAGGGTAATTTGAGGAATTATATAGATATTAGTCCAGCTTGTTATTTGCATTCCTTAGAACTGATAGTAGAATCTTCTGATTGTAAAAGATGTTGATTGATAGATCTTACTGTCAAGGATTCTCGTATATTCTGCTTAATATTTTAGAAGACAGTAAGATTTAGTCAGTCTGACTGCTATTGGTGTTAGTCTCTTTGCAATTTTAAGTGTAAAATCAACCTTCTTTGTGATCACGGTATTTGCAATGAAATGAAAGAAGCAAGGAAAACAGAGAATGCAAAGAAGAAGAAGGTGTTTCTAAAACCTTCATCTCCCCTATTTTTGCCAAATATTCATAGATAAGTTTTTGGAGAGAATATAGAGCATTGTGCAATATTTCATAATTTGAAATGTCCACACTGTTTTATTAACAGAGACATGATAAGAGTTAATGAAGACATTAATTTTCTTTTTTTATTAAAAAAAAGATTCGAGTAATTTCTAAATGAATATAAAGTATTATTTTGTTTATCAACAGTTTCCAAGTAAAAATGTTAGAATCATCCATGCCAAATTGAGCAATGACCAAAACTCTCCTTTCCTTTAGCCCTGAATTGATAAGGAGATTTTTCCCCAATAATATATAAGAAATTCTTTGTTCCTTTATCAGCTCTATTACAAATACTGCATAATCAATTTCTTGGTTTATATGATTCACTTTGATGAACAGAGCAACAGAAGGAGTCAGAAAACAGAAAAAAAACAGAAGAATAAGCAGCAATGTGTGTTACTTGAGGTAATGTAAGGAAGTAAAGACGATGATTGAAACCAAGGAAGCACTGGAAGCAATCAGAAAAAAAAAAAAAACCAAAACCAAATCAAGATCTGTCTCATTCTTGAGTAGACGGAAGCTACTCATGCATAAATTCAGGATTGGATTAAATGTTCTCCTAAGGTCCTTCCTTGCCTCAATCATTCTATGAAATTTTCATCTGACACCTTTTCCATGGGCTTTGATAATCAGAAGTACAGATGAATAAAAACAGGTATCTGAAGATACAATAAGGAGGGTATGAAGCTTCAAGGGCAGCTGTGAACACTTGCATTTCTGCTGATGAGCAATATCCAGAAGGTAGATATGTGCTGAAGAGCAGTAAGCAGGAAATATATAAGAAGGCTAAAAAATATGGAGTAAAACAAAGAGCGGCTGACTAAGTGTTTAATACTTGTTAATTCTGCTTTGGAGTCAATCACAATGAGTTACAGAAAGCCACCACGCTCAGCAATAATTATCGTTTTAATTCAAAAATAATAAAGCAAACTCACAACAAACAAAACAACAACAAAAATCATAATGCCAGTCAAACATTTACTATACCAAAAATGATGGAAGAAGAGTAAATAAGAGAAATACATACAATCTAAGGGCAAATTATGAAAAACTGCCATTTAGGCTGTTTAATTACTAAAACTGAATATTTTATATCCTATAAGTATATTCCCACTACATTTGAGGTAATTTATTCGGTTGGCTAACCTTAATTCATTCACATCTATTCTGTATTTGAAACAATAATTGAGGTTATATGTCTTAAAAAATTATCTGGGGTCACAGAATATCCTATCAAAATGCTTGACATCAAGACATTCCAATCTTCTAAGTTTCCTATGAGAATTCGCTCATTACCTTTTGAATATACTTCAGCTCAAGAAACCAAACAAACCTGACTAAGACAGTTAACAATAAAGAAGGATATCCTATATAAAAATCAAAAAACTCCCCTTTCTTTTAACCACCTACTAAGCTTTTGCATTATGCCATTCAATCTATTGTGTTTTTTTCTTTTTTTCACTTCTAAAGCAAACTAATAGCACAAAACAAAAAGATGATACAGAAAGTCAGGAGTAGTATAGGTTTCAAATCAGAAGAGAAGATGCTTCTTTTGTAAGATTTCAAGGGAAAAACAATAGTTTTTGTGAGAATACGTTTTGCGCAATTAGAAGACCTGTGAAATAAATTTGAGTCAACAGAATTCAGGAAAAGCTTCAAGGACTGATTACAATGATGATGCACAGTCATATGAAATAATAGTAGTCACCTGATTCATTTTGCATTCTATTTCTGGAGTTCTTCAAAAAACTCAGATTTTTGAATCAAAAAATATTTACTGATTACTGATTCACTAACTGATGACTAAGTGAAGCACACACCAAACCCATGAATGACGATTTTATTTCTTTATGGAACTGGAATATAAATGCCCAGAAAATGATAGAACAATTGACAGATAGAATGAGAAGCTTTCTACTTTTTATTGCAGTGAAGTAAAGGAGAAAATGTCATTTTTAATAATGATATTTAGCATTTTTTAGCATATATAGTATTTATATAGCATATGTAGCATAATACATATATAGCATTTTTAATAATGCTATTTAATAACGCTTTTAATAATAATAATGCTACAGTGCCCATGCCCACAGTTATCATTCAAGGATGAAGACTGAAAAGCTGTATTCCACATTAATGCACGAATTTCTTTGCTTATGTTGGTGTTTGATTGCAGCTGGGATTGGCATATTCAGTGTTAAATATGACCCATGAAACTACGTGCTACAAATGATGCCAAGTTCTCTAAGTATTGACTCTAGTGTTCAAATAAAAAGGCTTTTGTTCATGTGGTCTGCTAATATGTAGCATTCACATATAAATATTCATGTTTTAACTTGCAATAAAACTGAAGATATTTAAATGACGTTAAGAGTTTACTTAGCCCATTTTGGGCTATGGCCATGAGCCTTCTGTGAATCTCTTCATCCAGACACATTTTTCACAATACATTAGCTTTGAATGTGCCCTTATTATCCTATAAAAATCCCTTAGCTACCATTTCCTCACTGCTTAGATCATTACCACCAGCTTTGGCTCAGCTTCCATCTTTCCTCTTTCTTAAGCTTCTTGCCATCTACTGTGGATACTTAGATGCTTTCCTTGCACATGGACTTTGATATATATACTGTTAAAACATGGAATTAGCTTCTTGCTTTTTCTATGCTATTGGCTATTTTGTTAGAGTATTATTATTATTATTTATTTAAATATTACCCCTACAGGTATTTGATGAAATACCACAAATCCTTAATATTTTAGAGGTTTTCTTTATATTTTTTTCAAATGAAAGCAAGAGTTTCAGCTTCAGGAACATGCTACAAATGAGTAAAATATCCAAATAAGTTGCTTTTGAAGGGGCAGTTGTAATGACATGATTTTTTTTTGAAATAAGTAATAAGTTTGAGTTTTTAGCATTGCTTTGCTGCAAGCCTCATTGTTGCAAGATGGATTGTTGCAATTCAGTTGCAGAGAGATATATATGGAAATTATGTGTTAACATTAAAACTGTTTATGATAAAATACAAACTTTGACCATACACTACATTTTGTTTTCAATTCAAGATTCATTTACTAAATTATTTCCTCTATTTCCAGTGTTCAAAGTGGTTCTGCCTCTATTCCTGAGTAATACTAATTAGTGAATTCACTTTAAACTCTCATTTGCTCCACCAAGTGTTTCAAAGGGTGCCAAGCACAGCATCCAGATCTCATGTACTGCTTCTGCCATCTCCTGTATACCTGTTTAACATCTTACAGGTTTGCAAAAAAGATGAGGAGGAGAAAAAGTAATTGGCAAATGAAATAGTACAGCTGATTCTTTTTTTTTAACACACATACACACACAAAAATCTACTCTCCATCATAGCCCAATTGTACGGACAAATATTTAGATGAAGAATGAGCATATAATCTTACACCATGAGTTTTTTTACAAGTTAGAAATTTTCAACTGAAAGTGAGAGATAGCAACTATTTGGAAAGTGGCCTGACTTGGGAGGTCTAACACTTTATTCAGCTGGGTACAAGCCATTATGGAAGAGAGTTTTCAAACAACTAAAGGAACAATGACAATTTTGCTGGTTGCTTAGTATATGGCAATGAGTATTAATAGTTACTGTATAGATCTTATTAGAATTTAATTGTAGTTTGGTCTATGAGACCTTTCTGGTTCTATTAAACTAACTAATCATAGACTAAGGACTAACCTAGAGTCCACTGGAGTCTGTAAAAGTTACTTACCTGCTGAGGCAAGAAAGCTAAATGCTGTTACCTGTGCAGTTTTCCCCCATGAATGAACTTTTTCTTATATGACATTCTCCTGAGCCCACCTAATAAAAGACTTTCTCAGAAAGCAGCCTGGGAAGCAGCTTTCCCTCACATTAATCAAGTCCTCTCTCTACTATGGGAAAGCTCATGTACAGTTTTCTTCTGAAATTCCCATAGAGACACAAGAAATTGTGATAAAATAAGAGAGGAGGAGAATTTGGAAATGAATGGAAAATCAATTGAATGAGTGGGAAGATAGATTGAGTGACCTGGAAATTTAGCGTGAAATATTGAAAGAGGGAAAGAGGGGGTAAAAAAAGAAAAAAGAAAAGGAATTAAGGTTGGCTGAAGGTTAAGAGAAATGAAGAGAACATAGATACAAGATAAATTGTATCTTTAACATAGGCTGCTTGGTTTTCACCTTAGCAAGCTACAGCAGTGGAGGGCAATTTCCATACTGATTAGGGAGGGAACTGACCTGAATTATCTTTACGGTATGACAAAGAAAACAATGTTTGATATTATTAGAGTGGAGGTAATACATACCTTAATTTACCAAAGCTTCTTTGTGCAGACGGAAACATCCACATTCTCATGAAGAGCAGAGAATTCATTTCTCAGCTGAGGACAAACCTAATGAGAAACTCCTGCTTTGTAAGGTCCAGGTTTATGGAATATAAAATTCACATTGTCCTTCTGTTTAGAGAAAGAGCATAAAACTAAGCATCTAGAGAGTAAGTCAAGAAAAACAGGTCAATTTAAGATGCCATTATTTTTGGATAACAAAAGAATTTCTCAGATGATTCAGAAGTTCTGCATGATGGCTGATGTCATATATGCTTCAAGAAAACCAAAGGAAATCAAGTGTTCCTACATGGGACTCAAAAACTGCAGAACGTACATCTTTTTTAAAAAAAACTTTTTCAAAAACATCTATTTACAGAACTGTGACTCATCACCACCTAAGTAGTTTAAAAGAAGATGTTTAAACAAAAAAAGAAGCCCAGGCCTAGTGACTTCTTCTACCTCCCTTCTCTCTTTCCCTCTTCACAGAATCACAGAATCTTCAAGGTTGGAAAGGACCTCTAGAGACCATCTGGTCCAACCTTCCCGCTCCAGTGGGCACACCTAGAGCATGTGGCACAGGGTGGCATCCAGGAGGGTTTTGAAGACCTCCAGAGAAGGAGACTCCACAACCTCTCTGGGCAGCCTGTTCCACTGCTCTGTCATCCTCACAGTAA
>JAUBOD010000078.1:804468-835521 GCA_032353885.1 Nothura maculosa
TGGTCCAGTCTGTCCAGGTCCCTCTGGATGGCAGCACAGCCCTCAGGGCTATCAGCTACTCCTCCAAGTTTGGTATCGTCAGCAAACTTGCTGAGGGAGCACTCCATGCCTTCATCCAGATCATTAATGAATAAGTTGAACAGGATGGGACCGAGGACTGACCTCTGGGGGACACTGCTAAGTACAGGTCTCCAACTGAACTCCACCCCATTGACTACCACTCTCTGCACCCTGCCATCGAGCCAATTCCTCATCCACCTCTGTGTCCACTCATCAATTCCACCCCTTCGTGGCTTGCCCAGGAGGATGCTGTGAGGGAGAAGGTTGGTACATGAGAAGGTTAGTGACAGAGAAGAAGTTGTTAGGAGAGAATAAAGTTTTTAATGGCTTGTCTGAATCTCAGCCCAAAAGAAGTTGTCTAACTCTCTTTTTTCTTTCTTACCGTTTTTTCTTTTGTGGGATTAAAGCTATAAAGAGATAATGTAGCAGATAGACCACCTCTCCAAAACACAGCAAAAAGTTGACAATGATTATAGAAATCAAGGGGATACTACTGAAAACTATCACTTGTGACATAAGCACTCACTTTAGTAGTCAACAAATGACCTGACTGTGCTTGCTGGGCCAAAATATTTCCCCTGCTGTTGTTGCTCTTTCTGCTGTGATTGACCACAAGTGCTGTTCTAATTTAGGAAGTTGTCAATGGATACAAACTGTTATTTATGCGTATGCTCGTGCTGCTAGGACAAAGCAGTCATCAAGGAGAAATGAGTCAAATCAGTACAACTCAATTTCAAAACCTTTTTAAATGTCGCCTCAAAAAGATTGATGTTCAAAACCAGGTTGCATGTGTCACATTTCAGTTGCATGTATGAGGGAGTTTAGAAAGTGGTATATGAAAACAGAGAACTCAGTAAAGGAACTGTCACACTCCCTAGGGCACTAGTGGAATGCAAAATGGAGATGCCTATGGGGAAAGAAAAAAAAAAGCATTAGATCTTGCCCAATAAACTGAAAACATACCAGAGAAAATTTATCAATACATAACTCAGCTTGATTCCTCAGAGCATGGATAGGGGCTCCCTGGTGTGCCACTTCTGTATTCTTCTGATTGTTTAGAGTTCCTGCTAGCACTAGCACTCAGCTGAGCAGGCTGAGGACATGTCAAAACAAGTAGTACATGTAGAGCTAAATTTCATCAGCAAAGTTATCCTTTAAATATCCTTTGCACAGGTTGCATCATAGGCAATCATGACATTCTGTACATGAAAACTGTTCTAGTCAGAAATGCTTGTAAAGTATGTGGTCCTGTCTACCTTTGTCACAGTGATCTTTAGAGTCATCAGACCCCATCTGACAGATCTTGCCACATCCTCCCTGATGCTACATCAACTGTCTGTATTGCCTTTGGGAACTGGAGGAAGGCTCTTTCAGAAGGAAAAGCTTCCAACTGAAGAAGGAGCTCTCGAGACTGCATTAGAAGTGATCGTGTAGTTGAAAATGGTCTGGAGCCTGACTAGGAAAGGGCATGATCTCCACAGTAGGAAACTTTGCTAGAGTCTTAAGATAGAAAACGAACCTTAAGAAAGTTCCTTTTAACACAGTACACAATAGCTCAGGGACTTTCTATGCTAATTTTGAATATCTCCAACACAGGTCTCCAAAACCTCTTCCACAGCTTGCTGTATTTTTTTGTGTTAACAAGAGCTATAACAAAATTTCCTGAATGCATTTTTGTTTCAGTGACTTAAGCCAGTGTCAGTCATTAATATGGTTTTAATATTCTCTCTCCAAAAGCTTAAAACAAAGGAAAACTGTCCACATCTAATGGAGTACAAATAGTCACCTGAGTTCAGCTCATGTGTTCTCAATTCAGTCCAAAAGAATAGTTTATTACTGGTTTCCTAGGCATTTCTTACATTTCATTTCTACCTATTAAAGGCACAGCTAATATAGCAAATATCTGTCCTCAACTACTGCCTTTGTATAGAAAAAATATTTGTTGATTTGATGACTAAGGATTCAAAGCACATGGAAGATTCAGTTATATTACTTTTGATCATGTCACTCTCTTAATGATATTCCTGAGCTATTGTGTATTTTAATACCTCTTTCAGCTAAAATACGAAATGATATCCTCATAATTGAAGTTCCATGTCCAACAAACTCTTCCACCATGAAATCATACATTATCCATCTCTTTGTGTTAATGCTGTTAATGTTCTTCATGCATTGCTAATTCACAGAAACAAGCAAAAAGCAATTTCCGAACTTTTTTGCAGATGTCATATCTTCTGTAGCCAGGAGATGCCACCTAAGAAACAGTAACTACCTGTGAGACCTCAGGCCATGCAAGTTTCTTGGGAGCTCAAAAGATTAATTTGGAGGTGTGAAGCTCATCCTGGAGTCTGACTTTATAATTCTTTGCTGATACATTGCTGTTATTCCATCTCACTTTGACAGGATAAAATACAGTCCATACCTGTGTATGCCCAAAACTCAGAAGCTTCTTCCTTTCCAACTGCTCTTAGAGCCCTGACATAAATGGCTGAATAGTAGCTTGTAGCTGCACAAGACTTTAATGTGACTTCCTTTAGATCCCTATTTGTGAGCAGTAATGCTCACACTTGTTTTCAAGATTGCAATTGATTAATATCATCAGGTAAAACTTAATTTTTCACAGAACTATTTTCCTGAGTAAAATATCTGCCTAAGGAGTTTGTATAATATTGTCATACTTTATGTTCCTGCTGTTATCTCATATTAGAGTGCTTAAATGCTTTTAAGGTGGGTATTTTTCCAGAAAGATTTAGTTAATTTACCTATTTAAGTTAGAATCACAGAATTACAGAAAGGTTGAGCTTGGAAGGGACCTCTATATATCGTCTAGTCCAACTCCATCCTCAAACAGGCACACCTAGAGCACATGGCACAGGGTCACATCCAGGCAGGCTTGGAAGATCTTCAGAGAAGAAGACTCCACAACCTCCCTGGGCAGCCTGTTCCAGAGCACTGTCATCCTCACAGCAAAGTTTTTGCTCACATGGAGATGGAACCTCCTGTGTTTCAATTTATACCCATTACTCTGTGTTCTATCTCTGGCTATTCCTGAGAAGAGTTTGATCTCATCCTCTTTACCTTCTCCACTCAGGTATTTATACATCTTGGTAAGATCCCCTCTCAGGCTTCTCTAGGCTAAACATGCCTAGCTCGCTTAGTCTTTCCTCAGTCAAGAGTCCCTTAATCATCTTTGTCACTCTATGCTGAACCCTCTCTAGAAGTTCCACATCCCCCTTGTCCTGGGGAGCCCAGAACTGAACCTGGTACTCCAGGTGTGGCCTCAACAGGGCTAGGAGAGGGGCAGGATCCCCTCCCTCCACCTGCTGGTCTGCTAATTCAGGGCAGGATCCCGTTGCCCATCTTGGCCGCGAGGGCACATTGCTCACTCTCGGTTAATTTGTTGTCAATCAGAAATCTCAGAGTCCAGAAGGATCTCTGTGGATCTGCTCTCTCTAATCTGTACTGGTGCCTGGCTTTATTCCTCCTCGGGTGCAGGAGTTTGCTTTTAAGATTCTAAGCTACTGTTATTGAATGATCTAACATGTAAAATTGCCCTCTCTTTGTACTTTCACATACTGGAAATCAGTTAGAAGTAATACTAGTGTTTTTCTTAGTAACTACATGAGATTTCCAGAGCAATTCATCATTAATTAATTTTTCTGTAGAGCTTTTGCATATATCGTTAGGATAATATAGTTGGAATTTTCACAAATCTTTAATTGTGCAGTATGTGCTAGTATTTTTTTACAGATTAGGAATTTTGCAGAAGCCAGTGATTTTTTTTCTATTATTGTTTTCTTGTCCTTGTCTTAATTGCTTCTTGGGTAGTTGAAGAAATTTAATGACCCCTTAACTACTTTAAAGCCTTTTGACTGTTAGGTCATTATTTTTGAGTACTTGCTTCTATTTTTAAGAAGCTACATCAGGCATGTTTACAAAGTGAGGCCTTAGTATAAAGTGGCTTCATATTCCTCTCCTCCTAGAAGAATCCTTCTGTGTTATGAGATTCACCTATTGCAAGTTAGCATTTCAATTTTATAATAAATACACAAAATGGGGCCTACAGCCAGGAGAGAATACATCTATCCATTCCTGGAAACCTTCCACAATAGACCCTGTGGGCTGCCACACTCAGTAACTTGAGTCATGCACACTAGGTAGAGAGCAGGGAATGCAGCTTCTTCCATCAAACCAACCAAATCTCGCAGTCCTCAGACAGCTTTGGGTCTCTAGAGCTTGAACATGGTAAGGTTTTTAATGCCATGTCATTCTACAAGGCATGCAAAAAGAAAAACAATCAGTGCTCTGTGTATTTTCTGATCAAGTCTAAGTCTTCTGTTCAGCACCTGTCCAATTGATCATCTGTATGACTAGAGTTGTTCATACTCAGCTCTGGAGGCACAGTTAGTCTAAGTCGCTCACTACACTATATTCTTTTGGCAATAGAGCAGTTCTCATTTGGATTCCTGCAGAATAAGTCAGGTAGCTTCAGAGAGTTTTAGAATGTAATATTAAAAAAAGCATAAATAATTATTTTTGCAGCTTGAGATTACTATAACACAGAGTAAAGAATAGTATGTTCATAATTAATGATCACAATTATTTTAGAGAAGAGGTAGTATTTCTATGAGACTTGCTGTTCTAATAGGCCATTAAAATATAAAATCATTGGTGATATTATTATGCACATATAAAGTATTTTTAAAAAAGAATTCTTATTTAAATCTAAATATAGATATAGTATTCATTCACATTGCACTCATTCAGCACACATAGTGTTCATTCTCTTTGAACTTGAAAATCTTTGTATATTCTTCAACTAATCTTTTTCCATAAAAATTTACTTTGGTTTTAGCTCTTATTTGCATTTGAAACAAGGCTTGCATGACTTTAAAATTACAAGGCAGTGATGCTTTTCTTGTCATTTAAGATTTTTTTGAAAACAATAAAAAAAGACTAATATAGGCAATGATTTGGAAAAAAAAAGAAAGTGATTGTGTAGACCTGAATTACAACTAATTTACAATTATACAATTCCTATCAGTCCAATTTATGGGACCTCTATACTTAAGAATAATAACTCTGAAAAAAAAGATAGAATAAAGACAAAAAAATCTAGTAAAAAGAATGGTGCTTGTAAAATGAGTGGGAAAATTCTCTATATTGAATTATTTAAAAAAGTACATGATCCATGTTTGTATAAATAAAGCAAAATTAGACCAATAATATGTCATGCTCCTACACTCAAAAAAAAAAAAAAAAAAACGTGCTACACGCTATTTTGGTGTCACACACTAATTTCAGAACTATTAAAATTGCACTTTTTAAGAAATGTACTATATGTCACAAAAATGAACACTGGCAAAACCCAAGATATAGCCATTACTCTAAAGGTAGAGCAGTAATGGATCCATAAAACTGTTCTCCCAAATAAAAGGCAGGTTTGCTATAGATTCATAAACTTGTAAATATTTGCTCCTTGCTTTCTTTACCTTGGACACATTCCATGGAGAACTATATTTTTAGTCTGATGAGATAACTCAGTCATCTAAAATATAAGATTAGATGATCAAGACTGCATATACTCATGTTTTAAAGAAATAACCAGTCTATGTTTGCTCACTAGCAGCTCAGAAGGAAGCAGCTCTGGGACCCAGCAGATGATAAAACAACTACAAGCTTAAGTAGTTCCTCAGGGATGACACTACATGTAGTTTTCTGTCTAAAGTGAGTGTCTGTATTTTCACTCCCCTCAGCACCACCCCTGCTCCCCCAGCTTTGGGCTTAGTCAGACACAAACCAATATTGTAGAACATACATTAACAGTAAAACTAGAGGCATATGTTTCTTAAGAACAACAAGCATAGGAACCAGTGAAACAGAAGCAATTGAATGGACCTTCAAATATTTCACATGGTTGCTAATACAGCAAAAGCAGCAACAAGTTCTTATTCAGAACCTGTGACATTTGCCTGAGTTCATGGGACGTTCGCCTGTTTAAGGAACATAGGAAGATGACCAGAGACTGTAAGATCTCTGCTTAGTGCCACCTAGGACTTTCGTCATTATTCAGTCATCCTTGTGATGCACATGGCACTTGGTCATAATGCACATGGTCTGGCACAAACAGCATATGTTTTATAGGAATGGTGAGGTGACAGCTGAGATTCTACTACCAAATTTGTTTTTACAAGTCTCATTAATATCAGTGATATGCCAGTTTGTAGACTGAATCCTTACAAACAGCTAATTGCTTTTATTTGAACACAATACCATGAAAGGCTGTCAGCTACCAGATAATAGTTGACAGCTGCTCATGCAATGATAGCTCCAACTATAAAAATAGATGCAGATGTTCAATCTGCTGTGATGCTTAATAAGATCCCATTTCACCTAAAGCTGAAATACTCTACCCAGAACAGGTGAGAAGCTTTCAAGATCATTCTGTTGCTAAGAAAATCCCTGCTTTTGAATCAAAACCTCCATGAAGACTTTATTTCAGTAGCTTATCATGACAAAAATTAGTAACTACAAACACCTATAGCTTGATACATTTTTTAGAAAGCTGTTGTATATCACAGCAGAAATATCACTGCTTTTTAACTCACAGCCATAGATGACAGGAGAATGATTATGCTGTGCAGTAGATTTTGGTGGAAGTATATGTTTTAAAACACAATTAACAAGCCTCTATACACACACTAAATACAGAGGTGGAATTTGGAATATTTGTTCTCATCTTATTTGAAAGCTTTCTTTTTAATCTCCCAGATTTAAAAACGAGACTTAATGTCAGCTATTATTATCCAGCTTTCATCTTAAATCTGTGAGTCTCCTTCCATTTTCTTTTCTTCTTTGACTGATTCTCTTTCTGCAAGCTTTACTACTAAGTGAAGAGACAGAGTGCAAATGTTTTTATGTCCCGACTGCTTTGTCCATTATGAGTATTTATTTAGTGTTTTGAAGAAACTGAAGAAAGGTATGATGCAAACAATCCCATGTGTGGAGAAAGACATGTCTTTGTACTTTTCATACCTTTGTGCTGCACTGCTTCCAGCTGTTCTCAATTATAAAAGTGTTTTCTGTAGCCAAGACCTTGTGAAGGTCAGTTTCCAGTGTGTTTGAGAGACACACAAGAAAACATCTTCAAGAGAACTATTATAAGTTAATTTTTTGTAAGGTTACCTTTAAAGTAATTTTAGGCAAGGCAGCATTTTCCCTGAGCAATACTGAGAGGAATGAGAGAAGAGAAAATCTACAAAAACAAAGGTGTTGATTCATTAAAATTACAAAATCAAGAATATATGTGACATTTAATATTAATTGACACAGCTTAAGGTCCTTTTTTTTTCTGCTAAATAATGAAATGTAGCCCTTCTATTAATATAATATATTATGATGCAAGACAGCTTTTCTTGTTTTTGCTCTTCCTTTACTTGATCTGTTTAATCAGACCCATTGCAATTGCAGTGGGAACTTAGCAGTGAAGAGCTGCTTCTCATGCTGAGACACAAGAGCTGCATCTCACGGGATTGTGCTCATAGCACTGTTCTCCCTCAGTGGATCTGTCCCTGCTAGCTGAGTGCAAAAATATTTCACGGAGTTAAATTATGCAAAAAACAAATGCTACAATGTTATAGTGGGGAAAAAATGACAAATTGCAATTTGTCATTAGTGAGATGGATGTTAAGCAATCCAATTAACTTCAGCAGGATTGTCCACATTACAGTCTGCCATATAATAGAATCGTTAAGCTTGGAAGGGACTCTTAAGAATCATCTAGTCCCCCTACACATGGAGGGTCACCTAGAGCATGTGGCACAGATTTGGAAGATCCAGGCAGGTTTGGAAGATCTCCAGAGAAGGAGAATCCACAACCTCTTTGGGTCATCTGTTCCAGGGCTCTGTCACCCTCACTGTCAAGAATTTTTTCCTCAAGTTCCTGTGAAACTTTTGGTGCTTCAGTCTGTGGCTGTTTCCTCTAGTCCTATCAGTGGCCACCACTGAAAAGAGGCTGGTCACATCCTTTTCACTCCCTCCCTTAAGGTATTTGTAGACACTGATCAGATCCCTTCTCAGCCTTTTCTTCTCCAGGCTGAACAGGCCAAGCTCTCTCTCTCCAGCCTTTTTTCGTAGGTCAAATGTTCCAGACCTCTGAATATACTTCAAAATTAACATCTAATTCTTCCTGTTTAGTCAATGAAGATTGATACATATTTGAATGAAATAATCATAACTCCAAGCAAAATATAGTAAACATGAGATTAGCCCCAACTTATCTGTATGTCCATACAACATCAATTTTCTGAGATGAAGGAGGAAAAGGAGATGATGTCATGCTGACCTCTCTTTTGAAGGCTTTGGCTTTTCTGGGTTGCACTTGCTGTTCCCATTTCTATTTCAACTTTGGGAAAGTCTTTACATTGTGTTTTGGCATTTTTTTTACATGAGACAAAAAACCAAAATCTTGTTTAAATATAGCCAGATGTAAGAACACTTGGGGGTACTATGGGAGACCAATGTCTAAGTCCCATTCTTGTGCATGTTCTTGTTACTGTAGTTAGCCCTAGGAGCCTGAGGAGTCTGTCCTGCTCATCAGCAGGACAGCAGACCTCTTGTTTGGGGTTCAAGGATTGAAGATTTTTCTGTATAAGCCCTGTATGACCTCTACAAAGCCACTATATTAATTACATATTTAAAAAAAAAGAAAAAAAAGTTTTTTGAAAGAAGTATGTAGAAATGCTCACTTTCCAGATTAGCCTGTGTATTTAGCTTGTGTAGAAAGAGGGAAGCATACATCCTCAGTCTATTCTGGTTTGTTCAGATCCCACCTCCTCCTTCTTCAGCAAATGTCCTAATGCTGAGGCAGGTGGCTAGTCCAGACTTCGCAGTTTGCAGCTCTTTTGAGCAGGTTGTATATTGAACCTTCAAGAAGGTAAAGACTAATTGGGCTAGGAGGGAAGACTGCTGATTCCTGTGCTGAACTAACAGCTCTCAGTATGTCACATGAGATCTAAGTATTCCTGATTAATCTGGCCTTTGAATATTTGGGTACATTTATATTTATAGCATCTAATGAAACTATTAACTTAAATCAGGCTTAAGACTTGGTTTGAACATTTTACATTTATGAGCATTTGAGATTTTCCTTCATTTTGATGAAAAAAAATTTTGTTAAATTTATGTTCTTCACTTTGATGAAAAAATTCTTAGTAAATTTATGTTCTAGGTTAATATTCCTTGACATGTTTTTCTGCAGCACTACTTTGGACATAAATTCCTGCAATATTTTAAGTCTTTCAAATCTTTCTTTGGTTTGACCCTTTACTTCTTTCAGCATTCAAGCTTTGCTTGTAAAGGGGATGTTTCATTTTATAGAGGTGACAAGGTGAAAAGCAGTCATTGTAATGAGGCAATGGAAGCATGGAGAAAAGTTCATCAGTACTGCCATCATCAGTATTGTAGAATCCTATGCTTATCATATGTTTGCATATGGACAGAAACCCTTTATCCTAAGAAATGGACTACTTTCAATGCAAAATTTCAAATAAGCTTTGCTGAAAGATTCTCATCTAAATTCTTAAAATCTTGTTTAATTTTTATCAATTTTTATCATTGTTAATTGATTGTTTTGCAGACAAGAGACAGAGAGTGTTTAGATTAATTTGAAATTTTTTCAATGCAGATTTGCATATATATATATATCTCAGCTGTATTCCCAAAACACAGGTGAAATGTGGACATTTATGATGTTTTATATTCTAACTTTTTTTTGGTTGACCTTTTATATTCTAATTTATTGCTAATAAAATGTTATTAGATGTTATGTGCATAGTTACTTTTAGCTAAAGAATTCATGTGAATTGTAAAGAAATGGAAAAATCACAGAACAGGCATATCTCAGAGATTAGATTCAGATAGATATTGCTCATTCAAATTGTTTTGTGCAGCCCTTGCTCAAACAAAATCTACTCTTTTATTTTAAAGTTCACATTTTTATTTTTTTGACTGAACGGATCTGAAGCTCCGGAAGAAGTGCTGAGCAAGTTCAGGGTCATGCTGGCTGAAGAGTTTCAAGTCTGCCATATCTGTTGTCAAGGGATCATTTCTGCTGTCAAGAGAACATATCTTCTGCCAAATGGACGCCAGTACATACCAAAGACCCCATCTTGTGCCTCTCTGTGCTAATGCTGTTAATTATTCTCAGCACTCACAATTTGCTGTAGCTTTACAGCAGACCTCTGCCTCCTTCTTTACTCCTCTTGACTCAGGAATTCTTTCTTATAGTAATATGATTTAGTTTTTGTATATGAAAAAGTCTAATCTTTCCATTTGACGAAACAGAGCTACTTTGTCATACTTTATTAAACAGAGTTCATCTTTATCAGCATTCCTAAAATTGTTTCTGCTTCTATGGTTTACCTCTTTCTCTTATGTTGTTTGAATGTGTAAGACAAGGAAGCAAAAAGCATAAACATGTAATACCAATAGAGATAAAGACTCACAAAAGAGAAACACGAAACACAATCTAAGAGCAGGAATCAGTCAGCACCAAAATTGGTCATTGGGGCTCAAGTACTGCCTAAAGCAGTAGTAACAATGTGAGCACTTGTGTTTTTACTGTTTCAAAACCAATTCTGGGGTATCGTTGACAGTTATGCTTGTGTATAGCCCAATGAACCTTTGATGTACTTCATCATTTAAGGTCTGAAAATAAAATACAGTTGTCACGAAAGCAGTCATTCCTTCTGAAAAAGTTCTAACAATGTCAAAAAACAGTGACGCCCCATGGCAATTCACATAAACCATTTTCCTGTCTCCCTCATATTTATAACTTTTATGACATCTGAATGCATGGGCTTTGTACAAGACTGGTTTAGGAGATCACAGAGTGGTAAGTATTTCTTTCCAAGCACATGCTAATTCCTTTGGCTTGAGAAGAAATTGCTCACAACTCTTCTACAGAGATTAAATTCTCGTGTAATGTAAAGCTACTTGTGATTGCTCAGTTCATTAAGACTTCTAAGTGTTATAAATGAAAGAAGCTTTAATAGTATACTAATATAAATGAAATAAAAACTGCCTGAGCATTCCAGTTTGAACATATGAACATATGAACATATGAAAATATACTCTACACTTTGTGAAATGGACTCTTGTTAAGGCTAAAATTACAAAACCTTTGACTCAAGCATCTTTTGAAAAGCAATATTTCAATAATTGCCCTAAGTTTTTATCTTTAAGATCTCACATTTTAAATATGGTTTATATAAGAATATAATATTGCTTGTGTTTCTTTTCCTATATGCTCCTCTTTAGAAGTAATTCTAGCTTTTAAGTATAATTTTTCACATTGTTCAAAATGCTGAGAATGGAAGAGAAATTAAGCTGTTATAATTGCACTATATTTCATTCTGTTACATATAAATAGCTGTTAGTCATATACTTCTGTGTAGAGGTAAAAAACTTAATTGTTGTCCTTTAAGCTAGCTTTTCAAACTCCTCAAAATCCACCTTTAATGCATATTTTTTTGGGCTGGCCAAAAATTTCTATTATTTTCATTGGTGCCTAGTATCATCTTCAATGCCTTTGCTTAGCCCAGTCTGTCTCATAATCTAAAAGGAGCTGTTTTCCTGAGTATTTTGCATTTCAGTGCTTTAGTCTCACCAAAGGATTGTAGTTAGGGTTGTGGTGAATGCAACTGTACCAGCTCAAGTTCAAGGTTTCATCCATGTGGGATCTGAAGTATTAGATACACACAGGCAGATTAAAAAAATATAAACCACACACAAAAAAAAAAAAGAATCACTGTATCTTCTTTGAGTGACTTTTATAAGTGGAGATTTGACATATATAAAGAGGAGGAAGAAACTTCATAGACAAGTAGTAGCAGAAGACTGTTTCTGCTTTAGGAAGATTTTTAGAATATAATCATGAATACGGAATAGAAAAGAAGATGGAGTTGAAAGATGAACAAATCAAAACCTATGGAAGCAGTAGCACTAAGAAATAGTCACTTTGCCTAATTATTGTCATTTCATTAGTGTATAGAGATTCCAGTCCTATTTAAACTCTGTTGAGCTATGTGTTGTGAGGTTGGCAGAAAGAAACATTTCATTTCCCTCCATGCAAATGCTGTAAGAACTGACTTTGTAAGTACTTGAGACAAGGAAAGTTCTGCAAACCTCTTCTTTAAACAGTAATAACAAGTATTCTGAATAATGTAAAATGTAAAATAAAATGTAAAATAAATACCAAATTATTAAACTCACATCCATACCACTTATTTTCTTTTAAAGACAGGTTATATTCAGTAGCCTTTGGTATTCAAAATAAAATGCAGTTGTTCTGATTTTACTTTTGGAGATTTTTTTGTGTTTATTGTCCATTTCTTTAATGGTAACTTCTGTTAGTTAATGGTAACTTCTGGGTTTTGTTATGTGCCTCAGAATATAAGATATGGCTGCTGTACAGTCAATTCAATTTCCAAAATAATATTTGTTTGTGTGTGTCTTGAATTTCCTGTTTAAATGCTAAATTTATATTTTTATGTTTTGTGCTTAAGTTCTACATTTTGAAAAAGTGGCCATAAATGATGGGGCAGATATTTTTATGAAACTTATAGTACATTAACTACTCTATTAAAATTCACTTACATTGCTGGTTAATCTATCCGTCATTTCATTCCATGATTTATAGCTTGAAGATACTATTCATGTAACATCTTGATTCTAGATCAGAAATGTAATATCCTTTATTATTGCAAGAAAACAACCGCAGACTAAATTTAGCATAGGAACTTTAAACCCACTTCTGGATGAAGCAGGAAGGGTCTGCTGGCCTTTGGGTTGTCTTGGAGATACATCTTGCTGTGGGACTGCCTTAGGGCCTGGTCCCTGTGGCGTGCTGAGATGGTCAGGGCTCAGTGGTCCCACCTGGCCACGCAGTCTGTGAAGCACTTTCTGAGATTCCATCAATTACAGGAGAAACTTCTGTTTTTTCTTTCAAGGTCACCCTTTCTGAATTTTCTAAACAGCTGAGTAGTAGCAACAAAACAACCTGAACAAACAATATTCCTTGTCATCTGTATGGATTAGTACAAAAGAACAGTTTTGCACAGTGCGTGGTAATAGCATCTTTAACTGTTAATCCTTTCTGTGTGTTTTTATTTAGCACCCTTTACACTTAGCACTGTCATAGTCCATCTTCTCAACTACTTTGGAGAATTCAGTTATCATCTGTCTTGTGACAGCCGAAAAGATAAAGGTTTCTGTCTCAGGATACTTTCCCAAGAGTACAATGCATATTGGTACGTTCTCTGTACACAGTTGTCTTTACTTGAAAATTTTTCCCTAGTAATCTGAGGTGTGTATATCAAGAACTGATCATTAAAAAATAGACTTTAACTAGTAAACTTTCCACATGACCAGCCTAGAGCAAAGTAAATTTCATCTATATACTCATACATGTCAGGCGCCCCCAAAACTGCTCCTTAAATAAAAAGACACATTGAGCCCATATTGAGTGGTCTGCAGGAGATACTTTTCAGAGCATCCAGGTGGTAATGCTTTATAGGAGAGGCAATGTGAAGTAAATTCAGGAAACACAAAGTAAGTAATTACTAAAAGCAGTTAGATGCTGGGAAAAGGCTCCAGGCAGAGCCAGGCTACAGAAGAGAGGAATATAACTGTAAGGTTGGGATAGCCAAGTATAGAATTAAAGATGGAGTAATGAAATTGTTTCTACTACAGTACCGGGGGAAAAATGAAGTAAAAACTCAGTGAAAGTATCAGAATTCAGGACAGAGATTTATGAAGGAAGTAAAAGTTTTAAAAGTTAAAATGAAAGAAAATTCACTGAAGAAAGTACTCTTGTAGTTTGTATTGTCATGTTATTCATGGATTTACTCCCATCACCCCACTTATAAAACCTCACCACCTGGTCATGCTGGAGCTGAGAGATGTTACTCATAGCCTTACTTCAGCCATTACTTTTTTTTCTGCAGTAGCAATACAAATACAAATACTAAAATGCAATCATTGCACACTTAATTATATTATAAAGTAAAAAAAAAATTAGTTGATATGACTTCTGAGAAATGCTTATGTCAATGAGCTTGCTGCATTACCCTAAGAAGCACTCACAGTATATTTCAGGATCCCAACCAGAGTAATGAAGCAAAGTAAAAAAGAGTAAAAAGCAATGTTTTACAAATGGGCAAGCTGAGGCAAGGAAGAATTAAAAGACATAGCCAAGTTCACCCTGTGAGATCATAATGGCGTGAAATATGTGTGAAAACATCTAGGATCCTGCTAGGCATTTGCCAGCCTTGCTTTCCTGCACAGTAGAAACCATTTAATCTAATAACACTCTAATGTTAGCTTTCGGTTTTTCAGACCTATTGAAAAGAAATATGTGCAGTACCCTTTCATATTATAGTGCTGCAAAGTATGTGTATTTGAGAGGTTTGGCAAGGAATTAATTTTCTTTACCTTCAAGTCAATACAGATCAGTCTTGTTGTACAGAGAGTAACAGGTAGCAAAGGCAATAAACCAATTTTGATTATTCAGAAAATTGAAAGCACGCACCTGCTGAGCTGTTGATAGCTGTGTGTTAAAGAAAGGGAAATTTTAATTGTTTCCTTCTCCTCCCAGCACAGTGCTACATTGATACAAATATGCATCGAACTATCCTTTGAAATGCTCTCCACTTTTCACATAAGCCACCACGATTTAAGATCATGTAGCTAATAGACTATTAGCTAATAGTATAGTCAAAAATGAAAATGCAAAGTACAGATTGTATTAACATCACCAGCCAAGTGTGAACTGGGTTAGCATCCATTGCCTGAATGCCATAATTGAGAGACCAGACACAGCTTGATGCAAGCAAATGTCGTCTTTATTGTTCCTACACACACTTTTATATAAACCATATAAACCAGAAGGTAGCGTGTCTTGAGCGGATTGGTCACTTCAAACCATCAGGCGCTCCCAGGCGCTCCTTGATTAGTCAATACAAGAACAGCTACAACCAGGCCATGGAAAAATAAGGGCAGCAATCAAAGCCCATCTCAAAATAATACTTCCCTCAAGAGGACTCAGACTCACTTTTGTTATCACCAGGGCTCGTGCACCACATCTGAGGCCCCGCCAAGGCTAGTGGAGTCCTGGCCCACATTCCACACCTGAATCCTCACACCAACATTTGTGTTTGTATAGCTAATCAGTAGCTTAAAGCAAATCCTAGAGGAGCAGAAACCCTCAAAAGTCAGTGCCCAACATCCCCATAAAATATGTACACATTAAAACAGATAAATTAACAGACATTTCTAATCTTCAACCGAATAGACAGCTTTTGATGGGCAAACTCTCACTATTGATCCAGTCTAGCAGTGTTTCTGAGTGTATACAGCATCTGTAAAAGTCTTAGAGCCATTAAAAATGCCACAGATCAGACATCTGCAGTGCTGTAGGGATTTTAAAGAATTACACCGGTCTGAAATGGCAGTAAGTATTGCTGACCAACTGCTTCAGATATTTATCTATGCTGCTCTTAAACATAAGCAAACTAGTTTATTCTAGAACTTCCTTGTACTGTCCTTAGATTACTTCCTAGCATTTAACTGATATAACTGAAAATAAGAATATATTAGTCTTTTTTTCTCTGCATGCCCTGTTGTTGTTGACATGATTGGACATTATCTCATTTTTAACATCATTTGGTATATTGAAAGACTGCAGAGATGATACTTCATTTTCTGAAATTGTTAGCTAGGATTAATCTCTTGTCATTCCCTTAAAGCTTTTCACAAAGTATGGTTTCTAAAGACACTTCATTTCAGAGAACAAATCTAAATTTTACCTCAGTAGAAAATATAGGCTTTGAAATGTATTTCAGGTCTTTAAATAAATTATTATTGCAGCAGTTCATGGCATGACCACATTGCCTCATTAAATTTAATCATATTGCGGCATATTCTACAGGCACCACTATAGCATAATACATCATTACACATGCTAAACTATACTAGTGCATAGTCACACAATAATAGAATAATATAATCACCCATAAGTGTATTTCTATTTTATTTAAGATTTAGGGAGATTTATTTGTAAATACTGACCAAAGATACTGAGTACCTACATGGTCTGCATGAAATATTTCAGTTAGATCACCAAGTTGGCAGCCTCATTGTACTAAGATCTCTTTTCAGTGCATGGAAAAACTAAGTTCCTCTAAAGACAACTTTAGTTTGGGCGTCTGCCTTCACTCACCATCTGAAGTTAAGTATCTCTGTTCATAAGCTGCTGAATGAAGATACTTGTAACTGGGGTATCTAATGCTCGGTAGATTTGAGTCCTCTGTTTTTTTTCTGTTTTCATAGCTCAGAATATATCCTATTTTTTTTGTAATGAACTACCCTATTTCTATTGAGTTGTTATGATTCTGACGGATATAAGATTCTCACATTCTGAAGGATGTAAGATAGATGCTCACCTGCTTTTAGTATTCCATCCTAAGAAAAATTAGTGAAAAATTCCATCCTAAGAAAAATTAGTGAAAACTGATGTTCATATTTTGAATAGATGTGTATATTTTGAGTTTGCTTTCATTTTATTTGAAAAGTCAATATTATTTATGAAAATCAACATGGTAAACACAATAAACACAGGAGATATTTGGTCTAAAGAATAAGTCGCTTCAATCAGTAACAAGTAACAGATGTCCTTTAAAATTTAAAACATGAAATAGAGTCTGGAATTATTTTGTTATTAATTACTGTTAATTGATCCATCAATAAAGCGATCTTGAAAAGATAATTCCACCTTTTTTTTTGATAAAGCAATAGAAACATCTTTATCTCAAAGCATTTCTACATGTAATTTCATCTAAAAAAGAAAAATTAAAGCAATTTAACTTTCGGAAAAAATGTTTAAATTGATGATAAACTGGTATAACAAAAATTTCCTTATAAAATTTTGTGTAGATTATCTGTCAGGTTGACATCTGAAATAAATAATCATGTTATATTTAATAAGGCAGTTTTTATTCAATGGATCCTAGTATTTGGAGTGACTTTTTTATTTTCATTTTCTGGCACCACAACATCAGAAACACAGTATTATTTTTGTGCAAGCTTTCAATTTATTTTTCTTTTCATTTCCTGATTGTCAAGAATATCAATTCTCTACAATATTTTTCTTTCTTTGCATATGGTTTCACCCTCTAAAACCTGCTGTAGATACAGATAAAAGTCTGAGTTTTATAACACTCTCAAATGTACTGGCTTATTGTAGACTCAGGAGCACCAATGGGAGCAATATGCAGTAGCTGTGCTAGGACACAGATTTGGGCTTTTTAGCTCTGTGCTATTGAAGCAATACAGTATTTACTGTGACAATGGACTGTAGGATATGTCCTAGGTCCACTAGGTATGGGAGATTGTTTATCAGGCTTTGAGTTATTCAGGAATCTCATGTAATGTATTTATTGTATAAATTAACCTTTCTACAAAATCTATTTATTCTATTTTCTTTTTTGCTACATCATTGTCTACACATTTTCTTTTTTTATTTAAAGTTTGTTTCTTAATATTAAAAAAAAAGTGATATATGAACCTGGCTATAAAAGTAATTTTCTCACTTTTCTTTGGGTCCCAAACACTGTCTTTGGGTTGCTTTGTGTCTCGTGAAATTGTAAAATGATTATTTTTTCTTTTGGTTAATATATAAAAGGAAACCGGAAATCTAAATCTCTCAACGTAATTATTAAAATGCAGCATTTTTAGATCTTAAAACATGTTCTTCACTGATCTTGCACAAATACCTACTAATCTCATCTAATAAAGTCACAAATTATTACATTTCTCTTTGAAAAATGTCTCATCTATTACAGAATCATACTCACTGAAATATCTTCTTTTCTCATATATTTGTTACTTTGTTACTGCTACACTTTTGAGACAGTCCTTTTTTCCCCATTCTTAGGTCACCCAAAAAGTGTACACAGCATTGCTTCTACTATCAGAAGACTTAATGGCAGATACACACGTGAGTAAAAAGCAGAGGGAATGAAGTTTATTAATATAATCCAGTGCTTAAAATAAGTTCTACATTCATATAGTGAAAAAATAGATTAATTATTCTCATTTCAGTCAAGTGGAAAAACTTGGATTTGCCAAAAAATTAACGTAAAAATGTAGGAGGACGATACTGTATAGAATGTGAAGAAAGCAGATTAATTGTAATTGTTCATTAGTGCTGAAATGTTAAATATTAGTTTAACTAAACTCTTAATGAGATACAACAGAGCTAAGCAGCAGAACATGTATTAAAATGACTTTCAGCACAAACTTATGGTGGCTGCTGCATTTGCTTTGAAATGAGGAAACCACACAAAATTATCAGTCTTATGTTATTTTGATAGCTGTAATTTTTAGGAGAAAAAAAAGAAAGACATTCTTAAAAAGACAGACATTGCTTAAAATTCTTATGTCTGATGGAGCTGAAAAACAAAACCCTGCTCCCCAAGCACCAATATTTGTCTCTGAAGTATGGTTAGACCACAGGATGTGCCATCATTGCTTTGCATGCTGCATATACCTATAGAATCAGTCTGGCAGTTGGAGATGATTCCTAGTACCTCTGTATCTGGGCTCAGTCTTGTTCCAAAGCAAAAAACCATCATTCACAGTCTTTTTTTCCTTCTCAGTCACCTGTTCTGCTTTTTCATTTTGCTCACCAGTCAGCCAGGGGCATCATAGAATATCTCTTCTTGCAGCATGCACATGGTTGCAAATAAACACAATCAACAACAGGCACTGCTTTGACCTCCCTATTGCTTCTGCAGCTGCCAAGATAGATTTTTACATGCCAATATTTTCTCTTCCAAGATTATGTTGCTTGTGCTTCCCGTGGCCCTTTTCTGCTTGGCAGAGGCAGAGCCCCAGTTACCACTGCTGCCTTTCAGTTAAATATTCCCTGATGAGTGAAACAAATACCAAGGCCCTATGCCTGCCATTTAAATGGCAAATTTTAATGATTTTTATTCTTTTTTTAATGTAGGGTTTCATCTCAGAATAGCTACTCTTTTTGTCAACATTCTTTTCTGAGTCAGGCCACCAATTGTAAATGAGTCATAATGGAAGATCCCACTGCCCAGGGAGTGGGATGAGAGGTGTATCGTGGTATAATTCAGCCTTGAAACATGTAAACAAGTGAAATGCAGTATACACTAGGTAAAGGGCAACTGCAAGGGAAACAAAACAGATTTGTTTTGTCAAGGCATCAGTGATGGAAGAGCCTTAGAAATAAATGTCACCTGTGCTTATTGCATTACTTTAATAAATATCAGAATATACATCTGAATATATCTACTGAGAAAAAAATGCTAAAAATACATAATTATTTCCTAATTAATACCTTATACCTAACTAACTTGGATTACATCAAATATAGTAGGGAGTCTTGGAAGCCCACTTGTGAAAGAGATTTTTGTAAAATTAGTCTTGTTTTCCACACACACTTAATAACATGCAATACAAAACAAGTTGGAAAACAAGGAAAAATGTAGAAGGGAAAAAGGAAACACAAAAATAGAAGTAGTAGTGGTGAACTACTAATCAGTCAGGTTGGTGATGAGGTAAGTATTTAAATGTTGGATACTTATTCAAATCTCGGACACTTTTTATGAAGCAGAATATCATGCTCAAATTTTGCAGGCAAAACACTTTGCAAACATCTGACACCATATATTGCACAGAGAGTAGGCTTCAATTCTTACCTCGACTGCCTTTTATAGCTTAAAAGATAAAATTACTGAAAAGCCCTAAGAGACCCCATATTTCACTCCTAGATCATAATGAGTAGAAAGATACAGGAATATAGGAGATTGAAAATAAAACTTTCAGATATTTCCAGAGCCTGAAGGAATATCTGATTCATTACCACTGTTCAACACGGATATAAGCTGAAGAAGGTATTTATCATTTTAGACTCATCCAGCCAGGCTACAAAAACTTGGATATTAATGACTTTTCACCTCAAATGTAAAAACAACGACTTTCATGAAAAAGTCATCTGAAGATTACATCAGAGAAAAATTGAAGCTGACAGTTATACATTTATTTTCTGACATCAGAAGTATAGCATGATTACCAGCATTAAATAGTATAAAAGGTTTAATAGCTTTTTACCTCATAAGCATTAATATGTTAATAATATTTTAACCTAGAAAAAAACAAATGCTTACAAAAATTCTCCCTGAACTGCAGACTTTTGAGCCCCTATCTGCGATCTGTGTAGAGCAGTTGGCTCTACAGTGGAAATTGTACTTTCATGAACAGCAAAGAAAGACCACCAATAGTTTTGTATTCGCTCAAATTGTGGGATCTTTTTTTTCTGTGAAAAAAAGGCTAAAATAGCAATGAAAATACAACAGAAAAGCAACAATGAAACAACAACAAGGGAAAAACTTTGTACCAGATCAATAGAAACAGAGTCACTATGAGAAGAAAGTTTTATTCTTTGGAAATAAGGATAAAAGAATAAGTCTTCTTTTTTTGAAAAGAGAAGATTAAGTGAGCAGATCAGATTAAAATTATTGACTGCACTCAGAGCCCCGTGGAGTCTGTACCTCGTTCCATTCATTTTAGACCTAGTGATGATACTATCACAGCAGATGGAAATCTGAGCTTTTATACCTGTTTATATGATAAAGAACATTACAGCTTTGTTGCAAATTGTAAATTGAATCAATGCAGTTATAATTATTAATATCATAAAAATGTCCAGTGGGCACAGTCCTACCTGATGACAATATCTCATCTCAAAGGCTGCTGCTAAATTGACAGGAAATGCATGAAGACCTTAGAAAGTCATCAAAGCAGGAAAGAAGTAAGTGACCAGGTTTCAGTGGAATTAATGCTTAGGAAAAGGATCAAAACCAAGCAATTATAACCATAAGAAAGGAATCACAGAACATTACATTTATCAGAACTACAAAAGATCGGACTCTGTCTTAAAAAGTGGTATAATAATTTCAAAAGTTAGAAAGGTAGATGGTATATGGTAAAGCGAAAAATAAAGATAGTTATACATAAGAAAAAAAAACATAAGGCAGCTCTGGTGTGTGATAGGGACTGAAAATTCATTAAACTTTTAAAATAAGACCGAATACAGCCACTCTCTCCACCCTGACTATTATCTTTTGCTTTAATGGAGGCTCCTTTATTTTCTGAAGTTTCTTGGATGCACCAGTTTCTTATTCTCACAAATCCCCTTCTCCATGAATGTCAAACACATTTTAATATCTCTTAAAAGTGGCACACTATCTTTTTGGTAATGATTTGAATGGAAAACTGTTCCCATTAGAATATTTCTTTTAGGAGCTCTGTCGTAGTCATGTTCTTGCTTTTTATGTGATTGCTTAAAACTCATCTATATTGAGATCGATGCATTCACACATAAGGGAACAGTCATCAAATAATCTTGAGAAAACACAGTTTCAGCCAGTTTGGGGCTGCTCTCATGCCACAATATTTGAGATGAGGGAAGGAGTCTTTGCTGCCTTGGCCCTCAGGGCAAGACCCTCAGGCTCTGAGGTGCCTTCCTACAGGACCTTCTCCACATCTGGTTTGCAAAGGACAGAACCAACATCAAATCATCACCTGACCTAGATACTTATTCTAAGTAAGCTATCTGCAGATGGCTGTTCGATAAATTATCCTAATTTGCTCTTATAACATTCAGTCATTATAATTTGCCAGTTTCTTTACTGAACATCAGAAGACATCTATGCCAGGTTATATATATGACGCTAAGGAGTTTTCTGGGAGAGAATAGTTGATGTTCGGGATTTTATTTATTTATTTTATGAAATGACATGTAACACGTGTTTTCTGCAACCTTAGATTTTGTTACTCAGAATTTAATGGTCAAAGAAATGAACATTCTGGGACACAAAATACTCCAAAATAAATGTAAAAAAGATTTAGGGAAAAAAAACCCACATCTTTCCAAGTTCTTATTTAGCCTTGCTTTTTCTCTATTTTTTCATGTTATTTCGTATCTTGGAAAAAATATATATTGGCACTAGCTATTAATGAATGGCAAAAAAACATATAAAATATTTTACTACAAGAAACAAATACATCACATATGTTACTTGTAAATATAGGTTACTTGTAAAGTTAGGAAGTATTTTGCCAGTTGTCAATAATTCAAAGAATAATTCTAGGAGGACAAGGCAAAACCATACAGGTAGGTACTGAGCATATGAGAAATAGTCATCTCAAAAAAAGCTGGGATAAAGTTGTAAAGCTCTGCCAAATTACAATATTTACTTTATTGTAGAGATGCTAATGATGTATTCAAAATGTTACAGCTTCTACAAAGGGTGATGGAAGGAGATAATAGATTAATAAGATTACCTAGTATACTTTGGTCTTGATACCAGGTAATTTAATTTTTAAAAATCACATCTGATACCATTATGTATCTCCAGAGTTTTCTGAAATAAAACTAGCCTAATCTATTAAAATTTAAAGTGCTCACTAAAGTTTCCTTTCAATCTCTTCTTTACAGTGAGGTATATGAATTAATTGTCAATGCACAGAAAAAAATAGAAAAGTTAATTTCTATTTTAAGTGCTTGTTATAGATTGTTTGCCTGTTCTTGGACAACTATGGAAATAGACTTTTTAAAATAATTATTTTAGATACGTATATTATTTTCATAGGATTCAGATAATGTTGATATCCCTCTTTGCTTTGCAAACTCTCTAAAGTTATTCATATGTAGTCTAATCAGAATATATCAATTTTTAAATGAAATTGCACTTCCCAGATTTGTCTATCTGTGATGCAATGAGATAACGCTCGACATTAATATACAGAATAAATAATTTTAATCATATTTGGGAAAGGAGACATCCTAAAGGAATATTTCCCATGAAAGCTCTCTAAGAGGAAGTAAATAGAAAAGACTGTATTTGCATGA
This sequence comes from Nothura maculosa, assembly GCA_032353885.1. NCBI lineage: Eukaryota > Metazoa > Chordata > Aves > Tinamiformes > Tinamidae > Nothura > Nothura maculosa. The sequence continues at coordinate 827,531 of JAUBOD010000078.1, forward strand.
GCCATTTTTATTATCTAGTTTTTGTTTTTTCTCTATTAGCATTTTCTTTCTTAAAGAGTGAATTAACCATGGTTGCTAGCTGTGATCACCTTAGACTCTTCCCAGGGAAAAATGTATCTAAAAAGTAAAGAGAGAAATGTTGTTATTTATAAGAATTTCAAAATATCATTAGAAAATAAACATGTCAATACAGGTATTCAGTTCTCATGGATTGTTACAACCATAACAAATATTAGCTATTAGTTTTTTATTAAAAGCTAGTAGTTCTGCAAATATGATACAATTGAATTTAACTGGTCTACTCTCTACTTGTTGGAGGGTGTTATGGGAAAAGATATTTACTTTTCCCTCTGCAAAATCAGTTTCTATACAAGAACAGTTCAGGTGCTATTCCAGCTTCTTTAGCAAATGGATTTCATCAATTCACATTTGCAAGTTTAAATTCATGTGGAAAAGATTCCTAAATGTCTCCACTAAGTGTTCAAAGGAGTGAAAACAATTCTTTTCCTTCCTTTTTGGCTTATAGTTTTGTGTACCATTAAAAGCCAAAGAACTCTGAAATAAATCAAAGCTGAATCAGTTATATAATAGATAATTATTACAGACCCAATGAGCTCCAGGATCTGATCCAAGCCTTTAGATAAATTTCCAGTGCTTATGCTTTTTGTGTAAAATAATATACAGCAGGAATAAGCATTAGGGCATTCAATTTGTTGCCAAATGCAAGGGAAACTAAGATAAAGTCATCGTCTTTTTGTTCCTCTTACCAAATGAAATAAATGCAGCAAGAATGGAAAGAGAAAATTGTTAGTGAGTTGCTATTCAATGGACGTGTTCCCTGATTAAAGTGACTGACACATTCCTGTGAGCCTTCAATAAGCTCTTCTGAATCAGAGTACTTGGAAAAAAAAAGATGACTTTTTTTTTGAAAAAAAGAGGAAATTGCCATAAAAGAAAATTGATAGTTTTCTGATTGTGGTAATTTTTTTTCTGAACAACTTTAGCTTTTAATGGCTGAGGCTATTAGCATATTACAGATCTGGAGACCAATAGCATTGTGACAGGGTGCTTTTTAAAGTCAAAGATATGAATTCTTATGTCATTTACAGTTTCTATAGAAACTAGCAGACAAAAAGACAGCCATGAAGAATGAAAAGAAAAAATGATCACTTCAGTGATATATCGCACAACATCACAGAATGGCTGATTTTGGAAGGGACCATCTAGTCCACCCCACCCTCTAGGGACACCTAGAGCACGTGGCATAGGGTGGCATCCAGGTGGGTTTCAAAGATGCCTAGAGAAGGAGACTCCACAGCCTCCCTGGGCAGTCTGTTTCAGGGCTCTGTCACACTCACAGGAAAGAAGTTTTCCTCACCTGGAGATGGAACTTCCTGTGTTTCAGCTTATATCCATTGACCCTTGTCCTGTCACTGGCCACCACTGAAAAGAGTTTGGATCCTTCCTCCTGATATTCAATCTTCAGATATTTATAAATATTAATAAGATCTCCTCTCAACCTTCTCCAAAGAGGCCCAACTCATTTGGTCTTTCCTCTTACAAGAGATGCTCCTGTCCCTATAATCGTCTTGATTGCTCTCCGATGGACCCGCCCTAGAAGGTCAATGTCCTTCTTGTCCTGGGGAGCCCAGAACTGCGCATGATGCTTTAGTTTTGGCCTCGCCAAGGCTGAGGAGAGGGGAAGGATCACCTCCCTCCACCTGCTGGCAACACTCCCCTCTGATGCAGAACACAATCCCATTGGCCTTCTTGGCCATTAGGGCACTGCTGACTGATGGTTAACTTGGTGTCAACCAGGACTCCCAGGTCCCTTTCTAAGGAGCTGCTCTCTAGCGGGTCATCTGTAATCTGTACTAATCGGTACTGGTGCCTAGGGCTGCTCCTCCCCAGGTGCAGGACCCTGCACTTGTCCTTGTTGAACCTCACGGGATTCCTGAGGTCCAACAAGGCCCAACTCTCCAGCCTGTCCAGGTCCCTCTAAATGGCAGCACAGGCTTTTGGAGTGTCGGCCACTGCACCCAGCTTGGTATCCAGGTCATTGATGAACAAATTGAACAGCTCTGGGCCCAAAACTGACCCCTGGGGGACACTACTGGCCATAGGACTCTAACTTGACTTGGCCTCATTTATCACCACCCTCTGAGCTCTGCCATCCAGACAGTCCTCAGTTCACCCCACTGTCCACTCACCCAATCCACATTGGACCCTTTAACCTTCTACTGATATATGAACATTTATACTGCTTATTTTCCATACAGTCCCCCATGCCTCTTGTAATTAGAGTCCTATTTGATCCAGTTGGCAATGCTCTTCCTGTCTAAGCCCTTCATTCAAAGACGATTTGTAGCACAGCATTGCAGAGGCAACTGTGCACAGGATAGGGATGTTCCCTTTTTATCAGCTTTAGATTTACAACTCTTATTTCACAGGATGTGTCCGTCTCTTGTACTCCAAAAGCCCAACTCATATGATGCATGATTCACCTCCTTTGTTATAGGATTGCTTTATGTATCCCTACCCGACATCCTCTTATTCACCATCCTTCTAAAACTACATAGAGAAATACTGACCTGATTGAACTCAGTGAGAGCTTTGACATTGCTTTCAATAATACTTCTTCCTAAAGAAGAAGATTTATTTTGGATAAAACAGCATTAAGACTCTTTTCTCAATGTGGGAGTGGCAAGGGGAGAGGTTACTAGGTGATAGTATTTATAATTTCCATTATATCTTTCCTATTTGTGAGATATATAAGTCAATGAGATCAGAGTGAATACCTGGGTGAAGCAATCAATATTTACCAGTGTAGGAGTAATTAAGGTAAAATCTGCATAATCATTTAGGTTGTCAGTACCTAAATGCTTATTTAAAAAGCTAGGCTTCAGGAACAACATTGATGCATTTGTTTTTCAAGCAATAGGCATAAATAACTTATAAAACAAAGATGAATGCAGTTCTGCTCTTTTTTTCTTTATTGCTGAGATTCTCATGTTGGGCTTCTGCTAAAGACCTTGGCAATATCCTTCTAATATCTTTTGTGTACTGGGCCGCACTGAAGAGGCAGTGGAACATATTAAAACGGGAAAAAAATCAGCTTTATGCTTCACATGTAGGAAACAGAAGAGCAAGGTGGGTGGTGTCTGTTTCCTGTTCGGCATATGAAGCTTGGCCAGTCTGCAGCTGGGTTTGTTAAATTGATAATCGTCACCACTAGCCTCCCACTCTGCAGTGCCCTTGTCACAAAGCACTAGCAGAACTCCCTTGCTCCCGAACTGCCTACTTGCTTCCCAGAAATGGCTACTTTGCAGCCCTGTGACTAATCTGGCCTTTCCATGCTCTTTCACAACTTCTCTTTTCACTTTGTGAGTCTGTCCAGGAAGCTGTGAAATATTTCGCGGTCTAAATAACAGTATTTTGTTGTTGAACCGACAAGTTAAAGTTGCACATGATGCTAGTAATAGATTGTTTCAATTGATGCAGGCATCAAAATTGATGCAGGCCTTGGGATGAATGCAAAGAAATATGTTTTAAATATTACTTTTCTTACTTCCCCAAATGCTATTTGGGGTGTCATATTTCGACTGACCTACCTTAAGGAATGAGTGGTAGTCAGCAAGAACTTGTGAGCTGATCACGTTTTCCTGAGCGGACCAGGCTGCTCATATTGCTCACAGGGCTGCCCCCATATTTTGTTAAATAGCATTCCTCCCTTGCTCTGCCATTTGCCACATGCCATCTCCCCATGTTGCTCCATTACCCCTGAATTAATTTCTCGCAGAGCACAGACCTATATATGTAGCACCTCGCCTGCATTATTAAATTATCTATATACTAGGTCGATCAAATATGAAAGCTAACTTTCTTTTACATCATAGAAAGGAATGAAAGCTCACAGACATCAAACAATTTTTACTGGCCTCTCCTGAGATCCAGGACAAAAATATATTTCACAAAATATCCTCTTATTCTGGAAACCTGGGAAGCCTTGAACAGCCATCTGAGTTGATCTCCCTCACTCTGGCCTGGCTCCAGAAGAAGGTCAGCAGGACTCTTCTGGTCTTTGATGAGCAAAAGCAAGGAAAGGACAACTCCTATAAACATCCCTCTTGAGATTTTTTTGCAATCATATTAAAATATAATTGCTTTTTCTTTAAGGAGGATTTTCAGCATCTTCTGAAGGACTTAAGCCCCACGCAGACAGGCAGTGAATAGTATCCAGGTTTCCAGCCTCCTGTGCTTCTGCCAGTAGACTGTCAGAAAATGAATCCTGTCATGCTCTTATTAACTGCTCAGATGCCAGCATGAGACACACACTTTAGCACAGAAAATTAAGCAATTATTTTTCAGTGCTATAAAATCTTATCAGCTTTCTTAGACAATAAAATGCTATTAAAGATGTAATAAAAACAGAAGACTATCAAAAAGGGCTAAAGTATTCAGTTCATGTTTTAGACTACTAGAATATGAATTTATCAATTATCAATTATTTATAATACTTTGGAAATATTTCCAATAGATTCTGGCAGAATAGACAAATGTTTTAGATATCTGATATAAAATGCTAAATTGAGTCACAAACTCTATATTCAGTCAATGAAGAAGCAGGATACCTCCTGAAGGAAGACAGACTGAATGAAAAATATCAAGCAAGCGCTAAAAAGAAATGTTGAAGTCTGAGACACTTTGTGAGTAAGGAAGATTTTTCCCTTCACTCAAAAATTCCCATGTTAAGATAAATATCTACAAAAAGGAAAGGCAGAGCAAGACAAGGAAGCAAGTCTAATAAGTTTACTTGTATTATAGAAAATTTATGAAGGATACAAGAAGTTTGTAACCTTCTACCTTCTAAAAGGAGAGTAGGAGCTGTTACTCTTTTAACATTGGGTTTAGCAGGCACTGGGTGTTATATTCTTCCTCTCCTGCTGAAACTATTTCACTAGTTAGTAACTGGAGAAACAAAAGAGCAGGAATGTCACCTGATAAGATGTATAGTATCAGGAGAAGAGGGACTGGTTTTGTAACTCCTTGCTCTTCATATGACTGTCTAAACTGCTAGGACTGCTAGAAAGTTATGCCTCCACTGGCTTTGACTCCATAAATGTTGATATTTTTCTGCCCAGAGGAAGATTTTTAGCAGAGTACGTGGGAGTAGTTAGAACACTTTCCACACACACTGGGGAAAAACAAGTGGGGATTTGTGGGTTTTTTTGTTGTTGTTGTTGTTGTTGTTGTTTATTTCTTTCCGCCAGGCAGAAAGATACTGTTAAAAAAACAGGGCTAGCCTCTCCTACCAGGTGGAGATATCCCTCATAGCGTATGGACATCAGCCCATGCACATGGGCTCTACAGCAGCAAAGAGGTCAAATGCCTGGTGGGAGTGTGGTGGAGAGTCTCTGAAGCGAGATGAGGCATAGAAACTGGATGCTCATCCAGTCAGTCTTATCGGCCAAGGTGCAAATGGCTAGGGACATATCTCAGGATGGTTGTTTAAACGATCTGACAGTTTTCTTCCACAGTTTGGAAGCTAAAGTCAAAGTTTGTATCCTATTTAGTAGCTGAAAAAGAAATTGTCAGGCTCTTTTTTAGATCCTTCTTCCAAATTCAGCTGAAATCCTGTCTTGGCCTTACATATCCATTGCATATGTTACTGCTTTTTCACTTTATATTCCTCCATAACATCCAGGAAAAGTCTTTATTACAACTTTACTATCACTACATTATGAGAAAATGCATTATTTGACATATCTGGTAACCACTAGAAGGGTTTTTGTCAAAGCAGTGCTTTAGTTGGAGCTTTTTTTATTGATTAGTAAATCAAATTCAATTGCTTATCCTTCAATGGTTTTTAATTACAGTTCGGCCTTTTTCCCTAAGGGTATCGCCATTAACATTACTTGCAAAACTGAGATGCTATCTTCAGAGAATGTAACAAACCCATTCTGTTCAACTACCCAGAATGCTTGAAGAGCTGCTGTGTCGATATGTTTCACTCCCTATCAAATTCAGGACTCAGACCCCAACACTTCAGGCTTTGCAACACCTAACTTAGTCTGTCCTGGGAAGGATATGTAGTCTTTTTATAGGGACATTTACATCTTTTATCACTCTGGCTCTGTATCCAGGGCTAAGCCCCCAACTCCCTGCTGACATCAGGTGTCTTCATTCACACAGACAGATCCTGTCCTGAGGAGTTTTCTTCCAAAAGCAAGCGGCAGTGATAGTAGGAAGAGGGTAGGAAGGAAGAAGTCCTGATCTTCTCAGGGAATGAGAAACAAGAAACAGAAATAAGAGTGGGAGCCTAATCTGTGTGCAAGACTCACTCTTAGCATCCAAGAGCTCTAACCACTAATTCACTGATTCATATCCCTTGTTTGTTTTTTCTCTAAGTCCTAATGATTCTGAGGCTGGTTCTTAGATAAGACATGCTTAGTAACCAAAAAGCTATATCTGACGGACTCAAAATGATAATCGCTTTGACCTCTGTGCCATTGGTGGTTAGCAGTTATTTAGAAACCACTCTAATAAGTGGCTGCAGTAATTTGTACTTGTGATGTATGCCTGCTAAGCATAGCCCTTATATTTGACCTTGACAACAATGATAGCAGCACAGATCCCAGAGGTTTTTAGAGACATTAGCTCTTTTTAAATTGCTACAATGGCTTCTATTTCCAACAATGAAGCATATTTGCTGCATGCCATAACATTATCAATTTTTTTACATTCTATTACTCATTAGTTCCAACTAGGCATTATGTATTAGAGTTGTCTGTATATGTTGAAGACCACAAAATTTATTCAACAACATCACCGCAATGACAGTCATAGATCACGCATTTAATATGTCCGTTGCCTTCTTTTAGTCTCAACAGCCTTCTTTTTCCATACATGCAGTGCACAAGTAATTTGATGGTTGTAATTTATATAAAACATGATGCTGCGATCATGATGCATGAATCTGAGTTGGGAGAAACACTTTTATTTCCCTTTCTTGAAGTACTGTATAAAATACTCAACACTTATCGCCAACATAATTTTTGCTGGCTACTTGAAAACTTTATAATGATTGAGATTGGAAAGATTCCATTCTTCTCAATATATATATATATACAGTTTTATATACATATATATTTTTTCAACAGAAATCAATGTTTGAAAAGTAAATGTACTTCCTTCCATAGCTCTATGTCAAAATAGTTCCTACATAAAAAATGTTTATTGGACCCTCTGTGTATATTATGCTCATATTTTACAGTAAGGAGCTGAGTATGCTCAAATCACAGATGTTTCTTTTGTTTTCATTGTTTTGTTCTCAACAACATAATTTATTTTGCCTGCTTCAAAACAGTAATCTCTTCTGAAGTAATAAAGACGTATTTATCAGCCTTCCAATATAAAATGTTATTGTTTGAATTATTTTAAATTGCAAACAAATCTTGAAGATATTTCCCATAAGTTTAGAGAAAGACAAAAACCACTCTTCACAAAGCTCAGTTAAAATAAATTACGTTTGCCTCTAGTTATTCTCTTTGGACAGCTTTAATAAAAAAACTCATGCCTGAAATAAAGCAAAGTATTGAAATCCTCTGTAAAAGATGTTCTTTCTGCCATGTCAAAGCATATAGAGAAGAACCATTTTCTAGTTGATATTCAATTATGACTAAAAGATATCTCTTGCTTTAATAAATGGTTTGGGTTATTCTCCTGTATTTTAAAATGACATATTTTCAGAAAATAATCCTTGAGCTTTAAGTTTTGAATCATTTTCTGGAAAACACAAAGCAGTGTTTCCTTCAAAGTTTGGTCAAGGTGCCCCAACAAAAAAAAAACCAGTAATTATGCAACCTTTTTGTCCTCATTTTCATCTAAAATGCCTGCATCAGGAGGAGCGTTGCTAGCAGGTCAAGGGAGGTGATTCTGCCCCTCTACTCAGCTCTGGTGAGGCCGCACCTAGAGTACTGTGTGCAGTTCTG
>JAUBOD010000078.1:869481-885386 GCA_032353885.1 Nothura maculosa
TCCAGTGCTCTGTCACCCTCACAGTGAGGAAATGCTTCCTGAAGTTCCTGTGGAATTTCCGATGCTTCAGTTTGAAGTCATTTCCTCTAGTCTTATTGCTGTCCACAATATAGTTCTGTGGGGGAGGTTTAATCCAACAAACTGTGCATGCATGTCTGAGGAATGCAATATTGGAAAATAATCTAAGATTTTATCTTCAGGATCCTAATTCCCTCATTTTCTTTAAATCACTGTAACTTACTATGTTCACTTGATCAAATTAAACATGGGGAAGAATATTTTCCTTTAGCAAACAATCTTTGACATATTAAAGAAGACTGTTAGTATTAATCTTGTTAAGGCCAAGCTTCAAATTAATTGCAACTACCCACATCAAATACTCAAGAAAAGAATTCAACACCATGATATATTGAAATGGATTCAATTTAATTCTCCAGACCATTTCAATAACAAGTTGGAAGCAAGGATAGATAATTCCTTATAAAATTGAAGGCAGTGGTAATGTAGGCTTGAGGAATAAAATTAAATTCCTTAAAGATCCCCTAAAATCAAATGTTTAGTTGATCTATTGATCTTCCTTAATTTTTATCTATGAAAGATAGAACTTCCACCAAATGCACCCAAGACTCCATCGCCAGACTCTGATGACTCAGGAGACCCGGAGGGTGGAAGCAACATGAGCACCGTTTGTGCTAGCAGCCAGATATGGGCTGAGGAGAGCATCTCTTCTCCCCTCTCTTTCTACCGAAGTCCCTTTATTTCCCTAAGGGAGCTAGATTCATCATTGCATGTCACAGATGAAATGATCAAATCTTGTGAGCTTTTTGTAGCAAATGAAGGTGTATAGACTATGAAAGTGGAAATTCTGGGGCTATTGCAGCACTGACTGAGTCTCTAAAGGGTGTTAATGCTGCAGTCTTGCCTCTGGGGAACTTTGGAATCAGCCCGGGTTCAGGCAGCAGAGTTCTACTAAAATTAAACTTCACCTCCACAGTCCTAAATTGCTATTTCTTCAATCAATGAAAAACTGTCATGGAGAAAAAGTTACATTTTGGTATCATATATTCTGAGCAAGTTTGCTACAAACCCAGAGGTCTTTTTTGCTCATAATGGACCCTGATCCAGTACAGCTGGCTCTAGGTGAACTACTCGCACAGCAAACATTAAATAAATGCCAGAGTACCTTCATGAACTACAGCCCTTACATCTGTTTTATTCACTGCGGAATGCAATCTATGATTTCAAATATTTTGATACAAGGTCACTGTACACTTTAATTATTTTAGTAATAAGATTATCATTTTGCAAACTTACCATACCTTGCACTGGTCCTTTGTCCATGATTTCTTTCATTATATCAGTTTCCTGAGAGGAGGAAATAGTAAGAGTGGAGAGGCTATCTATTAAATAAAATGAACTATACACATAAATATACATACATGTGCATATATATGTATACACACTAATTTACTAGGTGTATGTGCACATGTGGTGCTGCTACAAATTGTTAGGTTTACCAAATGATCAAAATTTTCAGACATATTTTAGAAGTTGTTACTAGCAGTTATGATGGCTTTTTTTTCTATATATAATTTTTTGTACAACCACAAAGCAGCAATTTAAGGAGATAATATAGGATTGAGAAATAATATAGAATTGAAAACATTCTGAAAAAGATAGAACAAAAGGCTTTATAGTCGCCTTAGTTCTCGAGTACAGTGAACACATTTTCACATAATTTTTTAGCCCTAAAGGACAAAAACAAATACAAGAGAGGATAAATACTCAGTTTGAACTTACTTTTGATGAAACTCTGTAGTGGGAGGCACACCGATATAGCCGATTGGATTGCTCTAAAGCATTGGGACATGGCCCTGTTGTATAGTTTTTGCCAACTTCACTTGACACATAACAGCGATTTACTCCTGATGGCTCCAGGTGCTGATTCCAAAACAACGGATAACAAGCATAAGACACAATCCTGTTCAGATTAAAAAACAAATAATCAATCAAAGAAACAAAAAGATTGTTTGAATATTTCTGCAGTTTTATTTCACACCATTTAAAATATGCCTATATATCAAGTAAGTTTCCATTGTACATAGATATGAATATGAAGCATGAATATGTTCACTGTCTTCAGCAGCATAGAGTTTGATTTGACTTATATACATGACTTAGTCTCAGTTGCAATATTGTGCTCTCTCCCTTCCCTCAAAGAAGAAAATGTGTTTTAGCACCTTGTTGCTTAGAACGTTTATATCATAACGATCATGATTGTCCACATTGGATAAAACAAATTGCCAGTGTAGCCAACAGAATTCACTTAGTAAAACCTGCTTGTGGAATATAGATATTTGCAGCAGAAATTAGCCATTAAAGCATAAATTAGCCATTTTTCCCAGGATTTTTTAAAAAAGAAAGCAGCAGGATTTTTTTAAAAATTTATTTCTGTTACCTGAGAAGTCTTCTTTTTCTACTTTCCCTTTTTCTAAAAAAATAAGGGGAACATTTGTTTTCCCACTCTGTAAGAACACATGTTGAGATAAAATCCGGTATGCATTTTTTAAAGACATGGATAAAAGTCTTTAGTGTCCTGCTGGCATGTGAGCAAATCTTCTGGTTCTTCCGAAGAAAGGTATAACTTCAAGGGGTTAACATCAACAACGTGTGTTTCTGAAAACAGAACACTTCATTGCAAGAGAAATGAAATATCTTGGAAATAAGCAGAAAAAGAAAAGACTAGGGGAGAGGACCAGCCACAGAATTCCTATGTTCTGTTTTTGATTTCTTTACTTTGTCATTATATCAAAACTTAATTATAATCAACTACTTCTGCACATACTAAGCGTGCTTCTTTCAAGTGTCTCATCTTTAATTGTTCAACCATTCTGATTTTTCCTACGTGAACATTCTTTTCAGCTCAGTAATTGAACCAAATAAGGCATATATTTAGAATCCACTTAATGATGATCTGAAATATATCTGAAAAAGGCATCCTGAGTCTTCCAGTTTTTCTTTTAACCGAGTTGGTTAGATATTAGCTCCTCCTGGCTTTTTACATTATAGTACTAGATGTTTCCAAAATAGTTTTACAAATTTTTGTTATGATGCCCTGGAACATATAGGAGAGATTCTCTTAAAAATAGAACTAAATAGTTCAAATCAGTTGATTGAAGTAGAATATATTACAATACATATTCTTATAAAAAAGAACATGCTATTTTAGTATATCAAAAATTACAATGAATTTATGAATCTGAAGAACTGCAAACTGTATTTCCATGCAATTTGAGCAATAATTATATTTGCCTGTTTCCTTATTTGCCAGCACCATTACAAGATGAACATAGATAGGTTTCAATTATTCCAGATAAACTGTCGCTTTTTTCTTATCACTTGGTAGTAGAGCAATTGACCTTGAGGAGAATGTTTGAAAATCTTTTTTCTTCTTAGCATTTTTTTTTCTGGCTAAGCTAGACCAAAACAATCAGGAGCTGGAAAAAAAAAAAATAATAATTCTGCCCAAACACACACACACACACACACATTAAAAACAATAAATAAATAAAGGAACATCCATCTTAGGTCTGCTAGCTCTTTTTATTTCGGTTTCATTTTGCTTAGGTTCTCAATCTGCCGTCTAGCAACCCTTTAAAAGCCTGCCAAATGTGCTAATGTGTTATGTATGCCCAGGCTTTCACTGGATAATGGTAATTTTTTAGGCCAAATATGCATGAATTTCTACTGCCGTTATAAAAATTCATTGTGTTTTGTTTCTATTGCTGGATTGAAATAAAACTTTATGGTTTATATGTATGTATATCTATATATCTACATGTCTACATGCATGTAGGTGTACAGAATGCATCTATTTATATATAATTTCTCTAGTCACCCCAGGTCATATTTTTCCTAAAGAAATAAAGCACTACTCTCAGGCCTGCAAGGCAGCTAAGGTGCATAAATAGAGCTCTTACACTATGACCTTGTATGAGGAGCGGGAGCATGTGATTGTAACCTAGCATAAGGAACATGTGACAACTCTTTTTCATGTATCTTAGAAATATTCCAGAGGTGGGGAAAAACAGAGGAGCAATTCCTTCCTGGGGTAGGGAATTTTTTCCCTGCTGTCAGCTAGGTGGTCCTGCTGAAGTTGCTACAAATTCTGCCTGTGTCTTCTATGGCAAAAGACTTGAAGGACTAAGGGATGAACTGGTGTGCTAGAGGCACATGGCAATTTGGACAATATAATTCTGAAATAAGGCTTACTTTTAAATTCTTTCATTAAACACAGTTTTCACAATATCTTTTAGCATAAATTAACATATAGAGAGGCCTCATCTCTTTATGTTAGTTTACACATTCTGAAGCATATTTCACATTTCAATGAATAACAACAGTGAAGATCTGGACAGAAGAAGCACAGAAGAATAGCTGAAACAAATATGAATGTGTTTATGTGTACATCTACACATGCATATGCACATATAATATGAAACAATACCCAGTGAGAAACATGAAAAGTTTATGCTGCATTTATAAAACCTTGATAGAATTCATATGAACTCATTTATGGTTTTGTGTGTTCTGCTCTATGACAATCTTCCATTTTTATCGCATTTATGTGTCTTAATTGAGATATGATGACCTAATTTAAAATATTAGCTTATTATCAGCATGATGGCCAAAATTAATAACAATTATATTTTTATCATACCCTGAAATCACTGAGAGGCCAAACTATACAGGACAGACCCTGATTAAAAGGGGTCCATTCCCTTCCATTCAAAGTTTTTAACATTTTCCTACCTGGAACTGATTTCTTCCTCCATTTTTAAAGACTGTAATAATTTAATTTCAATTACCAGATAAAGTAAATGCTTTCAAACTACATTGATTCCTCGAAATTTAACTAAGAGTCTTAAAATTAATAATAATCAGATGGATTTATTCTTTAATTAACTGAGACAGAAATGGAAAGGAAGTATCAGGCAGTGATTCAGTTTAACCTATAGCAGATTTCACTTTTAATTGAATGCTCAGCATTTCTGAAAGGTCAGGTCTCAGCACTGCCCTCACTAAGCTCTATGGAAATCTTCTATTGACTTCACTAGAGAGAGTTTATGCCAGTACTTGATTTTCCTGAAAATCTATCAAAAAATTGAGATAAGTACATTTCAGAGAGCAGAAAGCCAGAAGCTCTAAAACAACATTGAACTCCTGCTGTGAAAATTTACACAGGCCCAAAGAAAATCAATAGATTTTCTCCTTATTGCTGGTTATGGAAATAATAAAAAAAAATGATTGCAATATATTGTTTCATAAAATAAAACTTAACTTCAGACGTTTATCCCATAAATTTCCATTTTTCTGTAGTTAAAAATAAAGGATTATGGATTACAGTGTATCAGCAACTAAAATGGTTTAAGTATCAGGACCAGAGAAATAAAAAGGTTAATTTCTTTTTAAATAAAAAAGATACTATTTTCCCTTGATTTCTATCAGACAAAAAAGATTGAGATAGATGGACTCTGACCATTTTAATAGTCTTATGCTCTCTGCCTTTGCATCTTTTTCTTAAGGTGTTCATGTGTAGTTAGGATAGTTGGAGGATAATTTGAGATATCTTCTGGATTTGAGAAAGAAAATCACTATTTTGAAACCTTGTTTATTAAGTAGGGTAAGTAGACATCTTCATGGTTGATACTTTGGCCTAGAAGGCCTTGTGTTAGAGAGATCTCCTGGAGATTCTTCGTAAATTCTTGATAGTTCTTACAAAGAACATGCAGGTTCTTTGTTCAGAATGTCCACTGCAGAAGTTTGGTAAATATGACCAAATAATAATGCATGTATTTGGGAATTCAGAATCCTAAAGGTCTAATTCTAGGGGCCTTGGGGACCAGAGGGGCCCTACCTCAATGCTTTCAAACTGAGGCCTGCTCTACACACTTTTCCATGCTAATAAGATACAGTCGATCAAGGAGTATTCTTCTCCTTACAGTACTTATATTAGCACAAGCTCTAAAGTGCATACAATTAAGTAGATAATTAAGCAGATAAACAGTTTCCTGATATAGTTTCACCCCACCAAGTTTTCCTTATGGGAACAAACTAATCTCTGCTTGCTTTTACTGCCTCTGCAGGAAGAGCTACATAGCACTAACCACATTGCTTTCTGGTTTAAAAAGAGTTTCATTATTAGGCATTATAGTAGTTACGCCTGTACAGATGTTACAGGGGGAACAGAAACTTTGGAGATTATTATTGCTATACCTGCCTTCTTTGTTTTAGTTTTTCTTTATCTCTAAAAAAGGAATTTCAACTGTTATGGGGAGAATACCCATTCCAATGGATCTTTTATCTCATTTACTCCAGCAATTCTTGTTGCTATACCTAATATAATGAACCTCTGTCCAAATTAACTTTCAGAAATTTTATTTACTTTCTTAGAGCCGGACCTGTTGATTAAAAGTTGATTGACCTGCTCTTTAAGCTACAGAAAAACTTTGCCTGGAATATTAAACTGTAATTTTCATTGCATCATGAAGATCTTTGAGTTTACATGAATGACATGCTAAGAGACCTTTTCTAAGGTAGAATTAATTATTGACCCAATGTGATTACATAAATAAATTGTCTAAGTCTACATCATAATTAGTGCCCTTGTAGTATTTAAATCCTAAGGTAGGACCTAAGGGAACACTTGTAAAATCTCCTCATAACAATACAAAATCCTTGCCAAGGCAGAAATAAACTCAATCCACTTGAAGACAAAAAGCATGATTGTGTACTTAGTGTCCATGTGAATGACAGCGCTTTGGTCTTAACCTGTAACCTCAGGCTGCCATGACAACCATGATGTCTGATGAGTCATGTCTGACATTCTCTCTGATCTGTTCATGGCTTTTTTTTTTTTTTCCTTAACAAACATTAAAAGTTGGCAGATAGCAAGCTGAGACCTCTCCTCCTGCAAGCCTCAGTTATAGCAAAGAATGTGTAACTGCAGAAGTGAGAGAGCAGGTAAGTTTTGCTATGGAATAGCAAATACAAGCTAATTCTCATGAGAAACAGCTGAATTTGATTACGGAATAAATAAAATATTGCAATTGATCATGGAAGCCATTTCTGAGCACACGGAAGTCAAGAAGTACATGAGGAATGGAAAGCACAGGCTTACCGAGGAAGAGAGTGCCTACCCAACACCTTTCCTCCCTTTTCGGCTCCACAGAGAAAAGAAGAGCAATGGATATTGTTTGGCAACATTTTCAGTACAATCTCCTGTAATATTCTTCCTAACAAATTGTAAAGAGTTAGCCTGGATAGGCAGATTACAAGATCTGCAGAAACTGAACTGGACAGCCATGCTTGGAGATGGATTGTTCAAAGTGACCATTCAGTAGTGACATTAACAACCTGGACAGTAGGATATAAGGAACTCTCAGGTTATTTGTGGAGAAGCATAAACTAACTGAAAGTGGTCAATAGTCTGGAGGGAAGGATTTCCATTTAGAGGAATGCACTTAGTCTGGGGAAATGAGCTGACTTCATTATTTTCAATGGTATTACAGTAGCTGGCAACGTCTAGTTATAATGAGGTGTAAATGGGAGAGAGATGTTTGAAAAATGTTCTCAGCAAGAGCTCTTCTTTCATAGTCTTCACCTATTTTGGGGAAGGAATGCTTCACAGTTTCTGAGCTTCCAAGAAGATCACAGAATCGTTGAGGATGGAAGGGACCTCTAGAGATCATCTAGTCCAACCCCCCATGCTCTGCAGGGACACCTAGAGCACGTGTCACAGGGTCACATCTAGATGAGTATGGAAGATCTCCAGAGAGGCATACTCCACAACCTCCCTGGCAGCATGTTCCAGGCTTCTGACATACTCATAGTGAAGAAGTTCTTCCTCAGATGGAGATGGAAATTCCTGTATTTCAACTTACACCCATTGCCCCTTTTCCTATGACTGACCATCACCAAGAAGAGTTTGGTCCCATCTTCTTTACATTCTCCCCTCAGATATTTATATATATTGATAAGATCCTCTCCCAACCTTCTCTTATCCAGGCTAAACAGACCCAACTCACTCTTTCTTCATATGATGTTCGAGGCCCTTAGTCATCTTTGTTGCTCTACACTGGACCCTCTCTAAAACTTCCATGTCCCTCTAGTACTGGGGAGCCCAGAACTGCACAGTATTCCAGGTGCGGTCTCATCAGAGCTGAGTCAGGGGGCAGAATCACCTCCCTTCATCTGCCGACACTCCTCCTGATGCAGGCCATAATTCAATTGGCCTACTTGACCATGAGGCACACTGCTGGTTAACTTCTTGTTGACTAGGACTTCCAGATCCTTCTTTGCAGAACTACTCTCCAGCAGGTCATCCCCCTATCTTTGGTGTACTGATGTTATTCCTCCCCAGGTGCAGGACCCTACACTTGTTCTTGTTGAACCTCATGAGGTTCCTCTCTGCCCAGCTCTGCAACCTGTCCACATCCCTCCGTAGTGTCAGTCACTCCACTCAGCATCATCCACAAACTTGCTCATAGTGCACTCTTTCCCTTTGTCCAAGTCATTGATGAACAAGTTGAATGGCAGTGGGACCAGCACTGATCCCTGCGGGACACCACTGGCCACAGGCCTCCAACTAGACTCGGTCTCATTTATCACCACTCTATGAACTTTGCTATCCATCTGGTTCTCAATCCACCTCACTGTCCACTCATCTTACTCACATTTCCTGAGCTTCTCCTTGAGGATGTTATGGGAGATGGTGTCGAAAGCCTTGCTGAAGTTAAGGTAAACAACATCCACGGTTCTCCCATTGTCCATCCAGTCAATCATATCATCATAAAAGGCTGTCAGGTTAGTTAAAAATGATTTCCCCTTTTTGAATCCATGCTGACTACTCCTGATCACCTTTTCCTTGACATGCCTAGAGATAGTCTCTAGCATGAGCTGCTCCATCACCCTTCCATGGACTGAGATGAGGCTGACTGTCTTGTAGTTTTCCTGGTCCTCCCTCTTGCCCTTTTTAAGGACTGCAGTGACTTTCGCTTTCTTCCAGTCCTCCGGCACCTTACCCGCTCTTCAGAGAGTAATGATTTAAAGAAAATGTAATTAACAGAGATCAAAACTCCTGACAAGGTAATACAGTTAATCTGAGTTAAAGCAGAGCTATTTGTTTCTATTTTTAAAGGTCAAAGGTAATCATTGTAACGTTATATATATACCTTATATATATACCTTAATCAAATGCTAAAATGTTAAAATGATCTAAACAAATAGTTAAGTATTTACCCATGTGTTTTCAGATATCTCCAAGCACCATCAACACTTCCACCATTACATCCATTTTGACTCCTGGTATCGCAAGAAATCAAATTCTGTACGGAAAGGTTGTCTGTGATCAGACCTTTGGAACGAATTGCTATTCTATCTGCTGCAACACCTATTTTGAAAGAATTTTTTTGTTATTAAAAAAAACCTAATAATTATTCATGAAAGCTTTCTGGTCATTGTGAAAGGTAGCCTGAAACATAATATCAATATTTTTGATCTATGTAGATATCTTTACAAAAAAATGTAATAAATTTTACATAGAATTTTGAGGGAGGGAGATAACTGGGAAACTACAAGATAAGTGAGCAATGTTGCTGTAATACTATAATTTCATAGATTTGCTGGTTATTCTAACATCCCATATGTTTGAAAGTCAGATGAGTCATTTAAATAATCTAGTCTGCCAGTGTCTACCATGTTTGATACTGTACATCCACATTTAGTTGACTGCAGTAGAAGATGCAAATACTCATCACCTCTCTATGGTGAGGTGATGAAATTTTTGAATTCTCCAAATTCCTATTCAAGAGTCCTTTTTCTTTCTTTTCTATATTTCCTGTCTTTATATACAGAATAAAACAAAACAAAAATAGAGTCCTACCAACAATTAAATTCAAGACTGAAAGTATGTAGTGACTTTACCAAATAGATTATTTAAGAATTGTTCATGTTTCTACATAAGCATGGGAATATCGGGCCATCTTCCTTTATTACAGAAAATTTTACTTCTAAGATGGCCATCTTAGAAGTCTTAGACCTCTACAAGTTCCTGTCACACTTGTAATGTACAATTATTCTTTAAAAATGGAATGAAACTAATATTACTTGCAGTTGAAAAAGCCCAGGATGCTCCACAGTTTCGCTGATCCAAAGGATCATGAATCCATTCAGGCCATTCATAAGTGGCTGCAAAAAACGCAGGAAATTTTTCTTCTGGGAGTGAGTTTCTCTAAAACAAAGTGTACAAAACCAAGTATATTTTATTTCCATGCTGAGGAATGTATTAAGAGTAAATCTGACCCTAGATTTGCCTTAAAATCCTTACTTTTTAAATGGAGGAAATAGAAATCATTGGCTTTCAGAGCATCCATTTGGAGGCTGGGTATTTCGGATGTTTGGAAGCCTCTAAGCTTCTGGCAATCCACTACTCTGCCAGGAAGCTCCGTTCTGCATCTGCCAACCAAGCAGTGCCTGGTGAGGAACCGGTCTGCTTCCCTCGTCCTTTTTATCCCAAATAGCATTTCCCTGTGAAACAAGTCAGTTATTACCCAGCTGGCATTTTTGGAAGGCAGAGCCTTCTGCTAGGAATAGCATCAAGGTTATGTAGTTGCTATGTTCTTTGCTTTGACATGATTTGCATATGAAATTAATATCTTTCTGTGTGACTGGACATACTAATTACGACAGGGGAGGAATCAGTGGAGTGTATCATGGATTCATCTTTTCCAAATAGGTTTTTCTGTTTCCAGCACTTACCCTTGTTCCAGAAGGAAAAACCTTATATTTTCTCCTGCTCAACAATCTGACTGGGAGCTAATAAGAACTCATGGCCTGCCCAGTACAAATGTTTGGCTATTCTTTTTTTGGCAGCTTCATCTCTCAGCCTTAATTTACATACTCCATGCTTTGCTTAAACGCCTACATATGCAAGCGCCATCTGGTGTAACTGCTCCTAATCTGCTCTGTTTGACATACCAAAGTCACTGACCTTTTTTTTTCATTGTTGTTGAACTTTAGGGTCTCACTGCATAGGGAGATAGGAAATGCTGCATGACACTAATGGTTCATCCAGTCAGCAGTGTCTCTCACTTGCTGTAAGCATTCATTCCAGGAAAATACAATGAAACCTGCATTTATTAAATAATCTACTCCCAAGAAAAATGTTGGCTGATTCTACTTTATTATAAGCAGACTTACATCCTGAAGCACAATAGTTTCTATTGTCTTTGCAATATTTTATTTTATTTTATTTTATTTTATTTTATTGTATTTTATTTTATTTTATTTTATTTTATTTTATTTTATTGTATTGTATTGTATTTTATTTTATCCTTAGTCTTCGAACTCTGGGTATCTTTGCTGCTTTTTTTTTCTGAAACTATTAAGTCATTTAATAGACCTTTTCCTCAGGTGGTTTAAACATTTTCCTGTTCTTTCAAGCTACTTCAGTACACTCTGGGGACAGAGTTATAGCAATGTGGCTCTGCCACCACTGCTTTGTAGTATATATTGGGAGTTACTTGCACCTCCATTCCGCCTACATTTCCTTTCTGCAGAAAACCAAAGGTGGAGAATAAGAGAGGGAGGGAAAGAAGAGGCAGTGTACCTCAGGATTTTATATGATATATGATATATGCAGTTTGGACACACACCCAGATCACCAGTAATGAAGGTTAGAGAGTTTTAACCCAGACTTTCAGTCCTAAATGCAACTAGTCATTTTCAAAGTGCACTGTAACTGCTTGAGTCACTTAGGTACTTTTACAAGTTTTACCTCCACCCATAAGTCCATAATTTAGTTAATTGTGAAGGTATCAGTTTCAGTATTTTGATTTAATTACTTCCAAAAGTCCGTTCTCCTCTAAAGCTTGTTAGAAACACACGACTGAAAACTACCAATGATGCACACAAACCCACTGTTGCATTAAAGGTTCTCTTGTTAAATTATCATTAGGGTCATTATTAATGAGGAAGCACCATATTTATTTTGAAGATTATTGACAATTTACCAAACAAATAGCATTTCATTTACTTGACAAAACTGCTTGCTATCAGATGATAAACAAGCAGCATTTGGCCAAATGTACACTTAACCTGGATGATAACTAAATGCATTCCTCCAAATAAACTATCTAAATAGAATCTTGATCTGTGCCAATGTATTACTTTGCCTGTTCCTCAACCACTGCCAATAGTCAGAAATTGTAAATTGCAGAGCAAATCAGTGATTAACCTTCTGCCTTATCATTTAAAAAGAAAAAAAATGTGCAGATTGACATGTAGCCAGAAACTGAAGCTTTTACTCTGAAAAACTGCTACTGTAACAGTCAGAAACATTACTGTTCTCTAACAGAAAAATAGACCTAGACGGCTGTTTCTGGACGTATGCTCCGTATACTGCCATCAGCCAGAACAAGGCAATCAGCACAAAGATTGGCAAACTATTTAATACTGCATATGTGCTCTATGTTGTCAAGCAGTCTGGCCAAAAGGGGAATGGAAAAGGTTGTAAAAGAGTATTTCATCTGAAGCTATGGCTTTTATTCAGAAAAAATAGATGGCCTATCAGAGAAAAAGAAAAGCTGAAAATTATTGATTATGTGAAAATATGTTTTTTGAGGAAATTCAGGAAAAAAGGAAAGAGGAAAATCTGTAATTTCTTTAATTAAAACATTTTAAGTGATTAAAAAAACATATCACATGATTTGAAAAGACAAAGTGGGCATGCATGCCTTTCAGTTTGCAAGAGGGAAGACATATATAGCTTCTAAATATTTTTTTACTACAAAATATATATCACAATAAACAATGCAAAATATTATTTTAATGCAACAACTGTATATTTTGTGCATTCTTACATTGTCTTTTGATGTCTTTAATATTCAAAATTATTAACTTATCAACTTATTGTCTCATTAACCTAATTATAGTTCCTTTTTTTGTATTTGTGACACAACTTAGATATGAGAGCCTTCTCAGATAGCACCCACATTGTGCAATGTCATGCTTGGGGCCTTCAGCTTCCTCAGGAATCACAAAGATTTTAGTGGTGCATTTAGCTATCCGTCTATATTCACATCTATCCATACTTTGTCACATTGGATTCCCAGCTCTGATTTAATTTTTGTGCCACATAATTTTCCTTTAGATACTCTAGAATGCCATGATGTGGTATCAATACATTAAACTGATAAATATAACCTTTTGTAGCATGCATAATCTTTTATTAATAGCAGAGCTTTTGAAAATTCTGTGAGTAGCTTCAAGAAGTTTGTGTTTCCCCTATACCAAAATGTAGCTGTTACACAGTTTAATTAGGAGTAACATTATGAAGCTAAATTTGTAATTGGATTATCAGTCACAGAAACAACTAAAACTCTCTACTTTACAATCAAAGATTTCAAAACAACGAAAAAACTAAGGGTTATTAATTGGCTAACACAGAAGGTCATTAGATTTTTTGCATGTCATTGCTTTCCTTCAAGTATTCTGAAAATGCAATAAAATTGATTAAACAGCAGCCCCTTCAATATCAAAAGTTTTTATTTATTCATGAAGGAGTAGAATAGTGGTTTCTAGATAAATCATTTAAATTAAGTTTTTTTAGTTCAGAAAAAGAAAAAATATTTTTTAAATGAGTAGCTATGGTTTTCACTCTTCATTAGCAAAGCTACCAGGTTTCAATCACATAAGCACAGGTTAGGGTCAAAGTCTCCTAAACAATAATCATAGGATTTTTATCAACTAAATAGATGATTTTGAGCAAATGTCTTGCAGTTTCTTCGCCTTTAAAATGGGAAAGATGGTAATAACCTCAGAGAACACATGAAGATTTAATTTGTACCAATTTTACCCATGGAGAGTAAGTTGTACCTTGGCTTGAAGGCAAGTTGGTATTCAACAAAATTCCTTTTGGGTCAAACCACTCATTTTAGAGTGCTTTTCAAAAATCTTATTTCTAAATTTCTTGTCATTCATATTCTTTTCTGACCTGTCTCCTGGATAAAGGTGAATCTTAGTGGAAACAATTTCATGAAAATTAGTGTGGTTTTATCACTAGGTCTCTGTAAATATGTTGATGTGCCTTACAAAATATCAATTACGGATAATTATTCATAGATGGAAAGCAGAGGCAAGTTATTCTGAAAAGCAAGTTATTCTGAAAAGTTTCTTCAAAGTGCCTGGAAGTTAATTTCATTCTTGTTATTTGACAAGTGCCATATAGGCACAGTGGATAGGAACACCCTAGAAGAAAGGTTTGCTCTGGGCCTCTCCCCAAGAGTTAATGAATCCTGAGAATAGCAGGACTGAAGCCACCGTACTTGAGTTGCTACAGTTTGATGGACTCCCTCTAGCCACCCCACCACTGCCAAGTCCAAAGGAGAAGCCTTGTTAACTGCTGATTCAAGCAGAGTGGCATTCTAACTTGGACTGGCTGAAGTGAAGAAAATATTTTTCTCTTATATTTCTGTAAAACACTGAAAGTTGACAAGTAGGAAATTTTATGAGGCAGAATAAGGGAATTATGGAGCTGATGTTCCTTGGAAAAGAAGGAGATTGGATGAGGAAGATTCTCAGAGTTTCATGGGAAGTTTTTTCTTTTTTATCAAAACTATCCAAAAGCAAGAAATACTTATTTCTGAAGAGAAACCATAGGCAAGAGCCAGGCTTTTGTAAAATTCAAAGCAATTTTCTGTAAGCTCAAAGCATTCTCCAGAAGCAGATAAAGTCATACAGGGTTTATTATTGTGTATTTTTAGGCTTTAAGTAGAGAGGACGATTTTGTAGAGTCCTGTGCACAGCTTATTTCTCCAGCAATGCCTAGGACTTCCTGAGGATTAAATGGATAAATGCACCAAGCTGGATTTCTGGAGAAGAATGAATTAGAGTTTCTGGAGAGTTTGGTAGAGTCAAAATTTGTTAAGTTGTGGCCTGTAGATTTTGTGAAAAGGCAACAGATAGAGAATCTGTGACTGGAAAAAGAATTCGGGGGAAAAAAAAAGGATGCAGTAAATGAAGCAGTCAAAGAAGCCACAGGTTCAATAACTGGATGACCAGCTCCCTAAAGGGTAATGGAAGAGAGGAAATTATTATAGAGAATTTCTGGTTTCAGTTCTTTTTATTGAAAATTGAAAATTGAGGATTATGTTCAATGTTGTTGGTAAATCTTAGGTGTACCTACTTATCCTTGGATTTTTTTTTCTATTTTCATCCTCCTTGCTGTGATAGTTGCTTTTATTTCCAGACTATGATTTCCATAAATGTGAGTCTTCCAGGAAAGAACTAGCCCGTTCAAAACACTGGAGAATCTATTTCAGATTAAGTAAATATGGATTTCTTCCTTAATTTCTTAACCTACCCAATTGAAAGTATATTTGCTTTGCTGCAAAAGCTAATTTGAGCACAAGTATATGATCAGAAAATTAATTCAACTGCCAGAACGCTGGCCACTGCAAAATGGTTTTTACAGCTAGTGGAAGAGAATCATCTCATTTTCCCTTGCTTCCCATCACTTTTCTTTCCATTTGGCCTGTTTAGTCTCAGCTGTTATCCTTAAAGAAATGTGTTCAGAATTTTTCTGCAGTCATGTGTGCAACTGGAACAGATTAGCACATGGAGAAGAAGCAAAGATTTCTACACATCAGTAGTCTACAAGGCAGCACTGGTTAAGGGAATATTAGTGGACAGGTTCCCAGTGGATAATATTTCCTTTCTCTCCCTCTAGCTTGATTTACATTATCCAGACTATCACAGAATCACAGAATCTTCAAGGTTGGAAGGGACCTCTAGAGATCATCTGGTCCAACCTTCCTGCTCAGGCAGGCACACCTAGAGCAGGTGGC
>JAUBOD010000078.1:894063-912424 GCA_032353885.1 Nothura maculosa
GAGAAGAGAAGAGAAGAGAAGAGAAGAGAAGAGAAGAGAAGAGAAGAGAAGAGAAGAGAAGAGAAGAGAAGAGAAAACTCTTTAACTTAAGCCTTTACAGCTAAAAAAAAAGTAGTAAAAAATGGTCATTCTTCTTTTTCCATTTTGCAGCAGATGAAAGGAGCCTGAAGAAATTAATGGCAGGAAATTTTCAAAGGAATGAAGGGACTTGTTCCCTTTGTGATTTTCCATAGGTCATTGAATCAAAGGCCAGTTACTTTTGAAAGCACAGCTGGCAGCACAGCTGATTTGGGTGCATTGCCATGAATGGCAGACACATTAAAAGGAAACATGTGCATGTGCATGCATGTATGCATATTTATGCAGAAGGACCAGTAATCCAAACTTTCAAGTCTTTAATACAATTTCGTGCCAGCAGTGCTTTTATTGGACCTCCTCCCACACACCCCTCACCACAGCTGATGACTGAGAATAAAAGGAAAATTCCACAAGGCCACATGCTTTACTTTGTTCTTGCAATCTTCTTTATGGAAGTGAATAGAAAGGGCAAAGTCAGCAACATTGTACATCAATGTTGTCATTGTCATACATCAATTACAGTCTTTGTATATCACCTAATAGGATATAAACCTAAGCCTTCATTTTTTTCTGTATTTTTATTTGGTTTTGTTCTTAAGGCAAAAACATAGCAATGTAAGGCTGTCACTGACTCCTACAGTGCATCAAATGTAACATGAGGAAAGACACATTCATGTCTTAAGCGTATAGTTCAATAGAGATGGTAATACAATTCTTTTCCTTATGCCTGTGTGGCTCCATCATTTTGATAAAATGACTTGATTTGCACTGAAATTAGTAGAATTTAAAACTTATCTTTTTGATTATTTCTGGACATATTTTTACAAAGTTATGCCCTCTGGTTAAGCAAAATGAAGAAAACAATATGTGATACATCTTATCAGTCAGTCAAGTTAAAAGGACGACCATATTCCAGTTTTAAGTCACTGTCAGTTTTGCTTTTTTAAGCTTCAGCTTTTTAGATCTAAATATTTTAAACTTTGCAGACAACTAAAGCAGAGGCAAAGAATTTGCTTGGAAGGCAAGTGGACTAGTGTGCACAGGTATGTACTGTCTTTGAAAGGCTGGCAGAAAAAATGGAATTAGTGCTTCTAAACAGCTTTATTTTGTGCCACAAGGAATTTTGTTGAAACTTGATAGAACCTTATTTTCTATTTGTTCCTATTGGCTTGTGTTTAAACTTTAATAAAAACATAAATCTATTTTGTTATGTTTCAGGAAATATTTTGAATTCAGTCATTTCGCTTTTGAGCAAAAGTAGCCCCCATTATTATACTGAGTGAAAGCACATGTTCACTTATCCGTAAGTATTTAGGACTAGTTAAATGTGAATCTATTGAAGATTAACCTATTCCAAGTATAACAGTTTTGTTAAGCTTTTGAACTATGCCCCTTCCTTTTGAACTATGCTCCTTCTCTTGATTCTAACCTTCATTGTGAAGTACAAAAATATATTACTTGTACCTGCTTCAGCACTCCCTGATGTCTATGCCTGATGTCTATGCCTATACACCACAAATTTGGCTGTAATTCAAGAATTATTAATGTCATTGAACATGAAACAAAAAGCAATAGAAATGATCAAGAGCCTCTTTAAAGCGCAAGCAGGATTACTCTACAGTTGTTTTTTCAGTTTTTTCTTTGATTTCTTTGAACAAGCCTATTGATCACTCTGAAAAGTAATTTCTAACCACATTCATAATAGAGTTGAATATTAGCAATGAACTACTACGAGAATCTAGAAGTTCAAAGTCCGTCTCAAGAGCTCAAAGCAGAATCCAGCATGTCAGAAACCCCAGTGTCCTTCCCTGTGAGCAGGGACCTTACACTTGGCCCAAGGGTGAGTTGTGGTATATTAATCCACTATGCTAGGAAAAAGAAGTGACTCGCAGCTAGGTTTCTTCCTAACCCAAAGCAGAAAGGAACCAGCATGCCAACCCTCACTGCCATTATTTCAGTCAGTAGACATATCACAGTGCATCACAACACCTTTTTATTTGCTTATCCTCAATGTAAATCCTGTAATGATGAGATGTCCCTTTCTTTAAGCTCAAATGGAAACTTGGTTGACTCCTTGTCAAAAATGGTGGCAGTATTTTTATGTGTTTGCATGGTGGCAGTATTTTTATGTATTACTCTTGATTATTAATACAGCTAAGTTGCTACAACAAGAAAAGGAAATAGTTTTTAAAACAAACCTATTTCCCCAAGAATATTTTCCTGTGCTGTCTTCCCTCTGCGATGTGCTGGTCACAGAACAGAATTCATACTGAATAATGAATGACAAGGCCCTGGACAGGTTTACTCAAAGAAGACCTGAGCATTAAAGCGGTCCTTTTCACTAGCGCTTTTGTCTCCATGTGTTTGGAGCAGGAAATAAGGATGTTTTCACCATTGTCTAAATAGATTTTTCATTCTACTTGGTGACAGTCTGGCAGCTCACTGTTGCAGCACTGAGTGGTGCCACTTTTAATTCAGACATTTTAAGGCTGCCTGTCTCAGTTGTTATGATGCCAATCCAAGCCATATGCAACTCAAAATAGAGGAGACACATGGCAAACTTCACGCACTATCTAAGCACCTTCCTGACAGAGATCAGTTGTATCTGGGACCCATGGCCAGACTAATTCAGCTGCCAGACTAACAGGATAAGTTCCTCAGATATCCAGAATAGCTTTAGTGTTAAAAGCAGATCTAGAGTATGAGAAAATGACCCAATTGATCTCACTGAAGAAAACCCATTCCTCACACAAAGGCATACACATGTGAGCATGAGTCAACAATTACAGGTAGCAGAAGATGATATATTGTTCCACAACTGGTTGCTGCAATTTCCTAGACTTATCATATGCAAGGCATATGTTAGACTAATCCTGCCACAGCAGTTTATTACACTTCCTTCCCTCGCTAGCTGTATCCCCTGGTCAACCTGCAGACAGCAGGTGCCATCACATTCTTCTTACCCTCAGCCACACTCTAGCATAACCCTGAAACCATGGTCAACCCAGTCTAGGATTGTCCTAGCGTACTGCTGAGCCTGTCCTGTCAGAGCAGACTCTTTTGGAGGGGAGTTACTAACTTGCTGGGAAACAGTTGAGCTAGGCTTCCAAGAAGTCTTGTTTTCAGTGAGCTTACCAACCCCAGCCTGGATCCTGACATAGTTGAAGAAGAAGGGAAGGACTCAAAAAAACAGTATCTTTTTTTCTTTCTTTTTTTTTTTCCTTTTTATCAGCTGGAGTTGTCAAGAACAGCAATGACAGAAACACTAGATGCATGTGCAGGGCACAGTTATTACTGTGAAAGAAACTGCACGTTGCTTTGTGAGAGGGAATGAGAGAAAATGGGGTCGACAAGCTCTGTCTGAATATGAACAGTCACTGGGTTACTGGCAGGGAGATGTATTTAACAGAAAAAATTAGGATAAAAGCATCAGAACTTGGAATAACTATACCACATCCCCACATAGGCAGTCTCTATTATTTTTTATAGTACTACTGAAAGCAATCATTTTTTATGGCAAGTTTTGCTCTTCATAATCTCTCCTTAAAGGATTTCTCCTAATACATTTTCGATTAGTTTCCTAGAGATAGACTTCCTAGACCATAATTACCAATATACTCTCACTTCGTTTATTGTAGAAGCTGTCTCAACAGATAGGAAAATTGTTTTTTGTTTTGTTGCGTTTTGCTTTGTTTTTAATATAAACAAATGAAGAAACTCACCAAACCAGAGGCCAACAAAGCAACTCATCTATTGACTTTTCCAGAATTCTGGTAGGAAATTGTGTTCCTCCACCCTACAGACTTCTTGATATCATCTGGACTTACTTAAAGCTAAAGGATACCATTCAAATATTTCCCTCAGCTAGACATGCCAATTTGGACTGGGGATTTACATCCATTTCAATGGTTGATTGAACACAACAAACGTTGCTAGATCTGATCTATCAATTTTTGCAATATTAATAACATATTTTTAATATTTATGTTTTTATATGTGTGCTCTTTTTCTTTTTTTTTTTATGTTTACCTGTATCTGTTGATTTTGTACCCAGCAAGTCTCTTTAAAACTCCCTGGAATGCTTTTCTCTTTTTTTTTTTTTTTGCCATTTACTTAATGGATGTGCTGCCCACAGTATCTCCACACTTAATTTATGTCATTTTTCTCTTGAGAGAAGGCACTAATTCAAAAAACAGCAATGCCTGTCTGTCTATCAACCTATCTGCAACACTCTAAAGGATGTCCATGTTTCTGTACCAAGTGGAGAATGTATATTTATCATCAATTTATACAGACTAACTTTTGAACTTCTATTCCTTTCTAATAGTTTCACTGCTAAATAGTTTAGACGCAGGCTGCAGTGCATGGAATTTACCCTAGGTCCAACAGAGCAAGTGGCTGAGTTTAAGGGGATTGCATTTAATCTGGTTTCAATTTTGATGTTTTAATTGATGATAATGCACTATCAGGCAGTTCATCACATTAATTTTAATGAAAGCAGTAGCACTTCCTATTAGAATAGTAATCTCAACTTGCACCTTTATCATCCAGTAGCGTGTCAGGAGGTCAAATGGTGCCACACACCAGGACAGGACTGTGACACACAGGCCCAGAGCGAGTACAGATCCATGATGTGACTCACAAATTCCAAGGATTGGGGCATTCGTGAGAAGCTGACTTATGCAAGCAGAAGCAGTCAGATTCCTTGAAATTTTCGCTTTGTATTTTGCAACTGTTTAAAAATGAGTTTGTGAAGGCAGCACAGGGCCAAAATGTTAAGAGCCTAAAATGAAGAGGACAGTGGTGATTTCTTCCTATCAGCAATCCAGTAATTCTGTCTGCATGTACAGGTTGGGATAGACATAGGCTGGACAAAAGGATATGAATATTGCAAGGAGAAACAGCACAGTGTATTGTGATTGCTTGGGCGAAGGGTGACACCTGAGTGAACAATTCTTCAAATGTTTCACAAAATATAAGTGTATGTACAATGGGAAAATATTACCGAAATTAACAGCATGGGAACATACTCTTTCCAGCGGTGTTGGCATTCTCAACAATCTGAAATATGGGGAGCATGGAAAGAAAAAACAGAACAAACACTTTGCAACAAAAATAGTGCTTTATTTATTTTCAACATTTGGATTATTTCTAAAGAAAATATGCTGCGTTATACTGGACATCTCTTAAAACAGTAAGCACTTCAAAAAACAATATATAAATATGCCACATTCACATGTATATCTCTGGGATTAATTATTCTAGTACATACAATTATCTATTGAAAGAATATTTGACAGTTATGACTGCTTCGCAATTAGTATACTGGAAGCTTTTTTATTTTTTAATGGTATTTTAAATAACACTTGTGCTGTGGATTCCATCTCAGTACAGGAGCAGGCCTCAATTTTTTTAATAGTTTCAGCTCCAGATGCTAATTCAGGGCTGCAAAGGAAGAGATTTCACATAAATGTGAGTAGTCAAAAAGAAGACTGGTAAGCTGTACAAATAACACGCACTTCGATCACTTAACTTTTGTGATTTATGAAACCTGATGAGATGTTTAATAAATGTAATTAGCATTTTAAGAGGAAAAAGACCAAAAAAAAAGGGGGAAAGGCTTGGAGAAATTTTGAGTGTCCCAGTTTGTCCTGTAATTGAGAGGCAAGAGGACAGCTAAAAAAACAGAGATACAGATGCTTGACTCTCCTTACAGGACCCTGAGGTAACCAGAATGAGTACTTAATTTCCCAGATAGGTGTAACTATCCTTATCTTTAATCTCTATCTCCCTCCCTAAGATTTAGGCCCATTTCCTTTTCTTCTGCTGTCAAGGAAGATGGAGAGCTGACTAACATCTCCTTATAACAACTCAATATACAGATAGAAACTGTTGTGTCTCTGCTCTGTCATATTACTTTTTGTCTCTCTAAGGCAACTGAAACCATTGAATCTTTCCCAAATCCTTCAGTTGTCTTCTACAACCACTATCGCTCTAAAAATGTCCAGAGCAGAAGCCAATACTGATTCTCACCAACACAAATAGAGATGAGCAATTACCTCTGTTTTATTATAAGTACTTGGCATTTCCCTTAAATGATATTTTTCTTTTTTGCAAGAGTGAAGTTGCCTCCAACTCAGTTTCAACTCAGTTTCTGTAATCCTTGGATGCACTCCTGCAGCATTACTGCCACTCTATTTCTACCTGTGCTTTCAGTTTTTTTGTGCTTCTCTTCAGTTAACTTCATCATGCTAATTTCAAGCCATTTTTCTAATGTAACCACTTTTTGTTTGTTTTTTGATTCTGGTCTTCCAAACTTCTGGCAAGGTCTCACAGCTTGGCATTATCTGCAAATCTGATGAATTTTCCATGTCTCCTATTGAGTAAGCAACTGATAACAATGTTTTGTGGCACTAAATACTAGATGTCAGCCTTGTGGAAGCCTCTGAGAAATGTCCTCCCATTTTGGCAGTAAATAAACATTCTCACAGCCCAGCTTTCCAATCAGCTGCACATCTACCTTAGATGAATTTCATTTAGTCCATATCTGCTCTATTTGCTTATGAATGTCATGTGGGACATTGTCAGAAGACATGTTATATCCATTACATTCCCTATATCTGCTTTACTGTCAAAGAAGGAAATGAGATGTACTTGATAGGGTTTGTTTCTCCCGTGTCCCTGTGCGGGTTCTCTTATCTCCTCTCTGTTCTCCAGATGTCTACAAATGGATTGTTTAATACTTTGTTCCAGTATCTTTCTTAGAAACGATGTCAGGGCTGACTTTTCTGTAATTCCTTAGATCTGATCTTTCCTCCTTTGTTAGGCATGACATTATGTTTGCCTTTCTCCAGTTCTCTGAAATCTTACTCATCCTGCTAAGCACTCGCATTTCAGAAACTGCTTTGGTTAAGACATCAAAAAATCCATTTTTGTAAATTTCATTTGACTGTGTCACCTTGAATACATCTAATTTATCTCAGTATTCTTTAAGGTGTTTTTTACTAATCCCTCCAAACTCCCACTCTCAATTTTTTATATTAATTCATTTCAACTTTCAGTCATAATTAACTTTTTTAGTGTGTTCGTGTGGAGAATGAAATATAAAGAGACATTGATCATTTCAGCCTTTTATGCTGAGGCTGCTATTTGCTGAGCTCACCCAGTAAGTGCTACTTTGCATCTACACTCAAATATAGTGCACTGTTTGCACTATAATATTGTTTATCTGTAGCAAACCATCAATTTTAATAGCACTATGTAGTTAGGTACTCAAATATAAAATAATATTCATCTTATCTCAGGACATTATTATACAAATTAATCTCAGACCACTCCTCAATTCCTTCTACACTTTGATTGATCCCACTTATAATGAATTCAATTTTTAGTGTATTCTATGATGCTGAAAGGTAGAATTATTCTATATTAGTAATTATTAATAGGAATTAATTAACCAAACATAGACAGGTGCAAACCCTAGATTGTATAACTGAAACATCCTATCATATTTTTAGACAAAAATACACACATTTTTAAGGGATGCACAGCAGTAGTTACATAATCAATGTGTGATTCTAATCAAGTCATAAAAATATTAATACTCACCATTATAGCTAAATGGAACCTCTTGCATCGGCAGTCTGTAGGGAAAAATAAGGGGAAAAGGATAAAGAGTGAATACAAAGTGGAGACGAGAATAAAAACTATGTTATTTACATATTTATTTTAGCATGCTGTTTTACAAACATTTCACCAATGGACAACAGCATCCAGTATCTTCTCTGTTTTGAAAAGAGAACAGAAAATTTAAACTTTGCTTTCCTGAACTCAGTAACTTTTCATGCAGAGACATGTTTAAGAACTCAAGGACCCTGGTGGGCAAAGAGCTGACCATTAGCCAGCAACATGCCCTTATCCCCAAGAAGGCCAATGGTAACCTGGGATGAAAAGAGAAAATCTGGAGAGACTTCTGTGTAGGGCTACTAAGATGATGAAGGTCCTGTAGCATCTCCCCTGTGAGGAGAGGCTGAGACAGCTGGGCCTGTTTAGCCTCAAGAAGAGAAGACTGAGGGCAGATGTTATTGCTGTATTCAAATATCTGCAGGGAGGATGTCATGAGGATGCAACCAGACTCTTCTTGGTGGTGGCTAGTGACAGACAAGAGATGATGGGCAGTTCCGTTGTTTGAATATGAGAAAAAAAATTCCTTTATTGTGAGAGTAGCAGCATTGGAGCTGGTTGTCCAGGGAGGTTGTGGAGTCTCCTTCTCTGGAGATATTCAAAATCTGCCTCGAGGTAATCCTGTGCAATGTGCTCTAGTGACCCTGCTTGAACAGAGAGGCTGCATGAGACAACCTACAAAAGTCTTGTCCAACTTCAACCAATCTGAGATTCTGTAACTGAAGAGTGGATAAATAACTGGATGGACCACGGAGCTGAAGAGGTAGAAGTCAGTAGTTCAAGTCTAATGAGCACCCATTTCCAGGTGATGTTAGACAGATACCAGGATCACTATCATTTAACATCTCTGCTAGTGACTGGGGTGATGGAAGAGCATGTACACAGAGCAAGTTTGCTGAGGTTATGAATTTGGAAGGGGGAGAGGGGTTGCTATGCTAAAGATAGGACTCACATTCAGGGAG
Source organism: Nothura maculosa (assembly GCA_032353885.1). Taxonomy (NCBI): domain Eukaryota; kingdom Metazoa; phylum Chordata; class Aves; order Tinamiformes; family Tinamidae; genus Nothura; species Nothura maculosa. The sequence goes on from JAUBOD010000078.1 coordinate 902,787, forward strand.
ATTTTGCCAGGCTAGAGGAATGTGCCAGCAAAGTTTATCTCCTTAATGAAAAACCTACATCCAGCTACTATTTTTTTTCTGACTATCTGCTCAGAGCAAGCTCTTTTCCTCTAGAAGTATTATACATTACTTCTGCCATTATGGAAATGGAACCAAATGCAAAAGCTATTTCTTAAAGCCAAATAGAATTAGATTAAAAAGACCGTTTAAATAATGTACTGAGTTTTCATACTTCTGCATCACATTTGCATGGCATATGCATTATTACCCTTTTAGACTTTAATACAAACTTACTCTGAAGAATAAGGAAAAGATTCACTTTTCCCTCACATTTTTATAGCATTCACATCAGAAACAGAACCCTGTAAACACAAAAAATGCTTTTTCCTTATTAGTTCATGCTGATCCAATAAAGTCCTTTTGCACCAGTAGACCATGCGCAAATCTTTTTACTTAACACAAATAGTTATCACTAAAACTGGCAGAAAGTATTGCTCAAATACCTGCAGCAAGTATAAATATATTCTGCAAATATAAAGTATTATAAAATATTATTAAAGTATTAAGTAAATATAAACCATTCCTCTTGATTCTTAAAGGATTCATTTGAGAATTTATAAGTGTGCACAGTTTTGACTTGTATTTCTATTTATAAATATCAGAAGACTTTAAGTTACTGTTCCCTTTTGGTAGTTCTTCCATTTATGAGGTTAAAGAATTTGCCACACAGTTAACACTTGATACTCTATTTAGCATAAGCAGTAGCTATTCTTACTTGTAGTACTCATTTGTGGGATCATGAAATTTTCAGTTAAATGAATTGTTCTGGTGATATGGAGAGAGTCCAGTGTTGCAGCACTTGGCTGGGTTAAAATAAGCTAAGAGCACTGGAAGTATCACTACAGAGAGGAAATGTTTATTTTGTTCCAAAATGTTTTGCAGAATTAGAAGTCAGGTCTGCACAGTTCTTTTTTTGGAGGTAAGTGACATCAGAGAATGTTCTAATTTGCAATAAATCAGAGCTTTTTCCTAAACCTTATGGTTGATTTTTGTCTCTTTATTTGCTACCATATGCTACTCAATTCCCAGTCAGTGCAGTATTCTTTATGAATAACCTAATGCCTGCTACCTCCTTAGATAATTTATAAACTCTACAAATCAGCAGTGCTGCAAAGACCAAAGTGATGATGAGTCCAAAGTACAGGGAATGAAGAGAGAATGGATTTGTCACAGTCGACAATCCTGTAACACATACACACTCTGAAGCCTGGCCAGCTACAGAGCTGGTATTGATCTTATTATTTTATATTAGCTCTCTAGTGATGGAAGGATGAGGCTGTAGTCTTAAGGAGGAGGGGAAATGTGCATAGTGTGGCCAAGGAAAGACCTGTCAAAAGAAGGAAAAGGTCCCTGGACACAGGAGCCAACACTGGAGTCAGAGCTCACTGCAGAGACAGTTCCTTCTAGGTTCATCAAGTATTTACCATACTCCTGGTTTTTGTTCTTTACAAGTTAAAAAGACATTGAAAAGTATCTGAGTTTTGAATCAGTATAGAATACCTAAATGTAATCAGCAGCCTTCCAATGGCTGTAACAAGAACTTAGAGGAAAAGGTAGTCTGTGTCATGTCCTTGTAGCTTTCCAGCTAGGAAGGGACATTGAAGAGACCTCCATTTTGGGCATATCATATCCTCACTATTTTCAATTGTAAAAATCTCACTCTTATTCTGGAATGACTATTTGATTTGAAGATTTGGTCTAGCAAAACACACGTAATCAATTCTTTAGTACAAGGACTATTTCATATTATGGGAGTTTTATCCTCGTACGTAGAATCCATTAATAATGTTGATCTTTGATCAGGATCACTCCTTAAGTAAATAAAGACTAAGAGTAATGTATAAAAGAACTTTGGACCTGACTGATATTTCTCATAAAATTTACATTTTAAGAGCTTTTGCTATTAAAGTTGATTAGAGTGGTGCAGGATATATTAATTATTCCTCTTTATTAGAAAATAGAGCTTCTTGTAATAAAAGTTTCTCAAATTTGCATAAAAGTATCTTCATGAAATTCTATCTTTACTGAAGTCAATGAATCAGCATTTCCTCTTGGGGTCTTTTTATGAATATTTACCTTGCATTAAAAGACACCAGGACTCAAATAATTATTGCACATCTTTTAGGAATAATAAACAGATAATACAGAGTAGCAGCTGCAGCAAAAGATTATGTGAACCTAAAGTAATTGTATAATAGATCTGAGATTTTGCAAGTTATATATGAATAAAGGCAATATACACATAGACTTAGCACCTGCATGCAAAAGCTTTCTATGACTCTACAGGCACACATGCCCTATATTCTCTCTAAATATGTTGACTTAGTACAGACCCAAGAGTATAATGTCATTTGCATATCATAACCTTGGCAAGCATGAGGTTTATTTTATGTATACTCATGAGGTACAAATTCAACATGATTAATTTCTACAGTCAGGAGAGGTGCCTAAATAGGAAGGGACAGTGCATGTTCCTTGTGTTAAAGGTATTAAAGTTCTTGAAGTTTTACTCCATTTTCTTCACTGAGCTGAACAGGGAAAACAACATAACTCACAGTTTTGGAGAACTGATCAGATTATTAAAATCAAAATGACAGTTGTAGTGTTTCTTCAGAGATAGATCAATAGAACATTTCAAAAAGGATATCAGTTTTAGGACAGCTAAAAAATTGTTTCCCAAATGTTTTGAGTTGTTCCTGGCTGCATGCTGTTCCATCTATCTCCAAGACAAAATGTTTAATGTTGAATAAATGTTGAATGAAGTCTCCGTTCCCAACATCATCCAGAACAACTAATTTCTCCTTTCTTGTATCAGATACATACTTCTTTCTCTGGCAACAAGTCCCATAGGAAATGTATGTCTTTTCTCACTCCTATTTTACTGGAAATGAGCCAAATGGGTTGATCTCAAGATGTACTTGCCCCTCCTCTCTCACTCTCTTGACATGGAAGGTTATTTTGAGTCTCAAAATGGCCACCATGGAGCTCCCCCCCCCCCTCCCGCCACGTCATGCTGCTAAAAATGAGATTTTTTAAAAAAAAAGAGAAAGATAACACATTCTGTTCAAATATTTTGATTGCAGTGGAGACGACTCCCTTTGATTTGAGACCAACTTGAGACCAACTTGAGACCTCTTGAGACCAACTTGTGAAAACCCAAATACAATTATCCTGCTGTATCCACACATAGATTTGAGTATGGAATATCTATATTTGAGTATAGATATATAGAATACATAGTATAAAGTATATCCACACTTGGATGTAGAATGTGTATTAATAACAGGGTCCAGGGCTTCCAGCACCTTCTTAGCTTGCTCATCTATATCAAATGATATCAAGCACTTTTTCTTTTTTTTTTTTAAACTCAGTATTTTGCTAAAATTATTGTAAGTTACAAATAGCCACTTCCCAGTAAGATGCTAGTATAGGGAAATATGAACAGAATTGGTAACAGCTCAAGTCTTCTTTACATTTGATAGTCTTTGCTTTCCAAAAATGTAACCATAATTTCACCAAAGATGTTTACATTACAGATTAGAGAATTATCTACAAGAAATAGAATTTCTTAGTTGATGATAGAAATGTTACGATCATCAGCATGCATTTAATATTCTAAACGAAGGAGTTCATAGAAATTTTGTTCAAGTAGCTTGTTTAAAATACTTAAAAACTTTTAGAAAATAGCCCGACACATTTTAGCTGCCTTGAAACAGCTCATATAATTGATCTCTGACTAATAGATTTTCCTACTTTTATTGTCATAATAATCATTCTGTTACATGACAAAACTTTACATTTTAAATAACACCTCAAGCCTGGTCATCTGACGTTAGTATTTCACTATGAGTCACATCACTTTCTGAACTAGTTTTAACAAGTCTGTGGTGGAATTATGTGTTTCACTATTTTAAAAAGCTTTTGTTTTATTATTATTCTTTTCATTGGGCCTGGAAATTTCTCTCTCCTTATATTGTTTGTAAAGGAGGATGAGAAAAATGGATATACTTTCATCTACCTTGTTATTAAAAATAGGAAAAATATCTCCATCAACAGAGGTGATATAAGATATATCATTATTGCAATAGTATTTCAGAAACCTTCAGAAACCGAAAAAGATGGGAATAAAAAACTGTTTCTTTAAGAATCTTTGAAATGAAAATTTGTTAATTCTCTGATTTATTTTGTGCTTTGGTGTTTATTTTAATAATTCTTTTTGAGTAAACTGAGGAGATACTCTCAAAAGAAGGTGGAAGGGAGACAGCGTAAAAACAAAATCAGAGGTTCACAGAATAGCTGGGGTTGAATGGGACCTTTGGAGGTCATCTGGGCCATCAACCCTACTCAAGGAGGGTCACCTTAAGCAAGTTGCTCAGGACCCCATCCAGTTGAGTTTTGAGTATCTCCAAGGATGAAGTTGTCACAGCTTCTCTGGGCAACCTGTTCCAGTGTTCAGTCACCCTCACAGTGAAGAACGATTTTCTTGTGTTCTAGTGGAATTTCCTGTGTTTCAGTTTGTGTTCACTGCAAACAAGCAGAAAGGTCAAAGGCAGGGAAGAGGGAAGTGGGCAGAAGGCTGGGAGGGAGATTCATACAAAAAGAGAGAGCTCTGAGTCATTGACTCCCTGCCCATAAAGACTGGGGATGTGCATGAAAATCTGGAAAATCAGGTGTCCTTTTTTTTCTTTTTTTTTTCCCCTTTTTTTATTCAACAGAAACTGTGAGGGTTTGCCAACCAGCTCAAAAAGCAGGCAAACCCTTTGCCTCCAACACATGAAAGTGTTTCTCTCAAAATTCTCTCAGTATTTTTCAAACAACCAGTCAAGCATTTGGTAGTAATTTTTGGCAAGCACTTATTTATTTATATACTCATTTTGTTGCTCTTAGAGTCTTAGAGACTAGACTATAATTTTAAAATGGTAAATGAAAAATAAATTGTATTAATGGAAATGCAATTATCATTCATAAAATTTCTTATTTATATTTTTAAATTTATAAACACAAACTTGTAAAATAATTATGAAAATATTCCTGATAGCAAATGAAGATCTTAGTAATAAAAATTCATTCTTCCATTGTAACAGAACACATACTCTTATGTACGTGTAAGTAATAGGTTATGGCTTTTTATGTGAATTTCTAAAATAATTCTGAAAAAAAATGTATTTTAATTAAAGATTTTCTATTTCAAAGCCTACGACAGAGGAAATGATAGTTAATTGTGTTACATATGTTTATTTCAACATTGAAACATTAATTTAAATTCATCTTCATGACCCTAAATAAAAAAAAAAAACTTGTGTGCGCTAATAGAATTTTTATAATTTTATATGCTCTGTCTCAAAAGCAAATTAGTAACTTCTTGCAGACACTTTAGCTCATATTAAGTGAATTATTTAGGATGGTAACTTTTTTGGTCCCAGAACTGAGAGATGTAAAAGCTGTAGGAAACTGGCCACAGAATTTAGGCTTCAAAAAGATTCAATCTATATTCTAAGTCAAATAAAACTTCTACTGAATTTTGATGCTGAGCAAATGCTCTCTTGATATGTGTTGCCTTATGTTTTTTCAATAGTCCTTTATGAAATTCTCTGTAACTTATTAGCTTATGTCCTCCGGGTTTTTGCTGTGCCCAGTAGTTCAAATAGAAGTTATACTAGTGGCTGCAAACTGTGGAATGTGAGATTTAAATGAGGATGACTACATAATGACCAAATACCATCTGTTAACATCCCAAATAGTCTAGAAAACACCAGAAGCCTCATTTGCACAATGTCAGTGTTTCCTCAAATTCATGCAAACGAAACAGTTTCCAAAATAGCATTGTTTTTCCTTTCATTAGTCTTAAAGAATAATTCATGCTTATCTAGTCCCTGCACTATATCAAAAGCAGATCTGAAAGCTCAGTATATTTTTTTGTTCATCAACATTACACGATCTATGCAAATAAAAGAGAATGTTAGCTGGCATGCAAATGCTTATACCCTTTCAATGTCAATGGATTACCTCCTCAGAACTGAGCGTTTCGTTTTCCGGAATAGGCACTATGGGATGACTGGGCTGCCGAGCCAAGATATCACAGGTTGGAGAGAGCATGAGGTTAAAAACAAGAAAAACATCAGTTGTCAGTTCAATTCAAATACAAAATATTGCAAAGTTTAATAGCAAAAGCAATACTCTCCACTGTGTGAAGGGTAGTGAGACAGTGACTTCCTGTTGGCTTTCAACAAGGTTTGTACCCCTAATAATACTTTTCTGTATGAAAATCTATTTCAAAGTATAGCTTGTTTTCTGTTTTACTATATACTCAAAATAAAAAGAGTGGATGAAGAATAAATCATTTACTAATGTGAAAAAACAGCTTGAGTCAAAATTACAGTAAGGTCAAGTGAAAAGGAAAGCTTATGTACACATATAGTAGATAAAGCACATTAAGCAATTTAAAATTACAGTCTTATTTCCATCACTTTGAATTTTTGTCTTCTTAATTCTCCCCAAAAGCATTCTCCTTCATCTTAAATTTCAGAGACATAAACCATACAGCCATTTAACTGAAAATGCCATATAGCAGTAATTAGTATGTGTAGAAAGGAATTTTACATCTTTTCCGTTTTTTAGTATTATATGATTTGCATCTGAGTAATGAAGTGTGATGGATGTGACTCAAGCGTAAACCCAAATCACACCAATTTCAGGAAGGTTTTAATCAAAACACAGGCAAATAGATAAGTCAGGAGTTACGCAGTCCATGCTAAAATCATTGTGATGTTTTAATATTCAATGTGAAATAGACATGTCATCTTTTACAGTAAGTGCTTCTGAAAATATTTGGTATTTTAGAAATGTGGATTGAGAAATGGCTGGAAGAATCCAGCATAACTACCTGTGTAGCCCATGGACCTGTGTGTTGCCTTGTTGCTGCAGTTCAGCACATCACATCAAATCACAGGTGATGTTTTACAGACTCTGTGGGAGATAAACTTCTCATACCCTAACCCTGTATCCTGCAGCTGCTGAGGTTGGGTAATCCTTAATGACTCATAAAGTTCCAGCAACATGCAGGGATATGTTGGCTAGGTTCATTTCATAGAAGTGAACTCTAGAAATGAATTACTTTTTGCCTCACTAAGATATGGCATATCTGTTTTCCAGGAAGAACAATAGAAGTTAATCACAAAGACAGAAGATAATATATTAATCATTTTCTGATTTCTTTCTAAGCTATCTGAGTTGTCCACAGCTTGCAGGAAGGAAAAGATCACCAGTCAGGTAGACATCTGAGAATGCAAAAACTGTCTCTCTCAAATTGCATACAGGGCCCTCAATGAAAAATGCACTTTTATTGTGTTATCTGGTCCTAGTTTTATTTCCTCATTGTCTCTATATCCCCCTGAAATGTCTCTCTAAGTCTTCATTCTACCTTATGTTTTCTGTTGAGTATTAGAGACAAGTGATAGGCAAACAAGAACTTAACTTATTAATGACAGGAAAAAAAGTCAATACTGGCTTAAAATGGGAGGAAAAACTGAATGATATAGTCTCCTGATATTCGTTTTTACAAGGCTTTTCTCATGTAAAAGTCTTCAAGAATGGTCATAGAAGACTATGTGCTATCTACTAGTTGGATATTTGGAGGCCTGGTTTTTGCAATGACTTTCTTAACAAAGTCATTTTCTGGCTAGATTTACAGAAGATTTTAAGAAGCATTTCTGTGAATAGAGAGCACACAAGCACAGTCCTGCAAACCTCCTCAGCAAATAACAGTCCTACAGGTCGCAAAATCCCAAGATTGTTTTTTTTCTCTTTTTTTTTTCTGGCAATCTCATAGCTTTGCCTCTGAGCAGCTTTGCAGGAGATGAGTGACTTGAGAGCTGAGTTTACCATTGGTTGCTTCAATCGAGCAACAACATGTTCTGACATGAGTAACTCTGTGGAAGAAAGCTTTCTGTGGAAGGGCTTACGTGCCCTTCCACAGCTTAGTCAATAGGAGCTATAGGACCTTACTCTTTCCTCCCTGGTTTTTCCTTGCAGATACAATTTTTGTGTTCTTGAGTGGACATTACTCCAGTCCCACAATCGGGATGGAAAATGCTGTTCAATGCACTACTCTTCTGTAGCTCAAAGTGAAAGGGCCTCACTCATTCAGAGGAAAGAGGGAAATCTGAACCACTGCAGGCTTAGAAGGGTATTCAACCCAGGTCTCTCACTGTCAGGCCAAAGACCAAGGAAGGGCATGCTCTCCTCTGTCCACGGTGCTTAGCTCAGAGTATTTAGAGCACACTTAACAGAGTATTTAGCCTTTGACCTTAAACTCAGCCTCCTACCTGAATCACAGAACTCAGGGACCTAAACAGAAGAAAAATTTTCCCAGAAAGTTGCTTCTCTGCAAAGATTTGTAATCAACCATGAGTACTATGCTTAAAAATACCAAAAATGAGCACAGGAGGAATGAGGTGGGATTAACAGTTCTTACTAGGCACTGCGTGTCTAGTTTCACCCCTCAGAGATACACAGGAATGTGCCCATGTCTGCAACATCTGAAGTGTGCCTGTAAATTATTAGACAATGTACTATGTACTATGTGTTGTCTTAATGAGACCTCGTCAAGCACCATCACTATCAGTCCTCCACCTTTGAGTCAAAACAGCTGCCAAGAAGCCCTGTGTTTTTTCTACAAATTAAAAGGATCATGTCTGCTTATGATTGAAGATGAAGACATTGTTTTTGTAATTGCTATTCCTGTTTCTTTGCCAGTTATAAAATTTATTACTCTTATAAGATTAATTAATTATTCTTAGTTTTTCCAAATCTCACCTATTTTCTGGTAATATGACATTTTCTTCACTATTTCTAAGGACAAGGAAAGAAAAAATAGGCAAATGCATATTTGTGGATGTGAAAAATTGTACTGAGGGTGCTGACAGCAGAATGTGCTGACAATATATAAGCATTCATAACATGTAAGTTCAAAGGTTAACTATCTACTTGGCCTAAATATTCTCTTACAGACTCAGCCAAGGCTCAGAAAAGAGATGGTTATATAACATCTTGGTTAGACCTTTGTTCATTTAGTTCTGTAGAGTAATCAGCAAGACATATTTGCCTTTAAAAGGTCGGTTTATCTTTATTGTGCTGTGAATCACAGCTGCCTCTGAACTAATATAAAGCTTTCTGAAGATTTCTCAATGTTAAGATTTCTTCATAAGTCTAAGCCACTCTCTGGAGGGTCTGCAACCTTTGCTAATTAAGACACAGGTTTAAATCTCTCTGTAACTAGTGAGAGATAACATACAGAAGAAATAACAGTGTTTCAACTATAGTAATAAGAGAACATTCAAGTATATACTATCCTTTTGCAAACTTCATTAAGTCTTTAATCCACTTTGGAAATAAATGAGGTACTCCAGATTTTATGAAACATGGAGTCATTCCTCCTATGATAGGAAAAAAATATATTTTTTCATTAGTACAAAGACTCTTAAGTATTTGTACAGGCATAAGTACAGGCATAATAAGCAAACTTTTTGTGTAAAATCATCTTATAAATAATGCTCTTTCCAAATGTAAGTATGCAAAAG
>JAUBOD010000078.1:912524-935334 GCA_032353885.1 Nothura maculosa
TACAGGCATAATAAGCAAACTTTTTGTGTAAAATCATCTTATAAATAATGCTCTTTCCAAATGTAAGTATGCAAAAGCTAGAGTATAAATGGTAAAATACCTACAGCAGTAGAATAACTGCTATCTCCAATTGAAGAGAGGTAGGGAGAAAAAATATATAAAATGAAAACAGACTGCTTATAATTATGACATATGTAGTCTTTCTGAAATGACATACTATAAAATCAACTTCAAAGAGTCAGTCAGTTAAGTACCTGATTCTTTTGCACCTTTCATCTTGCAATGAAATGAAATATAACATATAAATGATGACCACAGCAGAAATTTATATTGTGCCTTCAGCAATGGAACATACTGTGTGACTCAGCTCTTTATTATGCACTACTCTTCCTGTGCAATTTCAACATGAAGATTTCAAAACTCCCTCCAGATATTGATGATTAATCAAGAGGGATAACCCTCACACAGACATTATTACCTCTTATTTTCCCCTAGAACAATGCCTACCAGAAAGAGAGGTGACTAAATATTTATATCAGCATATGGTAGGCTTGCAGGCATTATGAGGCTTTGTAATAAGGATTAGGGATTCCTTATCTCAAAGGTAAGTGGTGTTGGTAGGGAGATGCACAGACCTGGCAGCACAGCAGTTTGGCTCCAACTACCCTTTCCCAAGAAAGGTTTTGGTCCTTGTGCAAGGCTATGCCAAGAGAACTGACTGGAGATTTTCTGCCAAAAGGATTTGCCAATGAAAAATAAAAATAAACTGCAAAATATGTTGATTTCTCTTATATTCTCTGTTACTTCAAAAATGAAAAGTTTAATTGTAGGAAATTCTGCCCATAACTGGTATACTGTGATTTCTGATAGCCAAATGTTTCATTTTGGATGATTCAGTAAAAAATGAACTGCATTTCACTAGCAGTCCTCTGATTTGTGGAAATCAGTATAAGAGCTCCTATTTTCTGCTGCAAGCTAATATCTTCTACTCAAACAGACTGGGAGTATCTGCTCTGCGTTACTTCTTATAGCCAAAATAATGCATTTTGATTTCAAGAGTATTTAAACATTTTCACATTTTCATCTATATTGGAAAGAAAACAAACTTTTCAGGATTTCCAACAATTCAAAAAATTCAAAATTTTCCCTGCATATAGACCACACCTAACTTACTAATGCATTCACAGGAACTGAATCACTGCTCAGAACAGAGCAAAGCCTCCCTGCCCCAGGGTGCTGCCCTGCTCATTGACTCATAACTTCAAAACTAATTGCTCTCAAAGTCCAGGTGGGAGTGTGAAATGGATTTAGCTTTCTGAGCTGAACTCTCCTCCATACATTTTCTTCCCAGATTAGCTGTAAAAAGGAATGAGTCCTGTTTTCTGAGTAAGACTCCAATGATTCTGATTCTTCATGAATATTCATATATAACTGTCACCTACTACAACTTAAGATTTGTATTAAGGTTATATTCTGCCTACCTGAAAGCCAGAGTTTAAACAGCACAGAGAGAAAATTAGCATTATAATTTATAGCTTATAACATACTACTTCATCAAAGTTCAAAATGCTCCAGCTTCACATATCCCCAAAAAAAGCCCTTGAAATTCTCTGTAATATAGGCAAACACAGATCTTTAAATCAAGCTATAAGTACTTACTTGGAATTTGACCAGAACTAATTGTATTTCATACTTTTTTTTAACATAGCTGAAAGGAGAGTTAATTAAGACCATATATCAAAGTACACATTATATCAATACTTGCAATATAAGTTAAGTGAATTCTAATTGCACCAATTTGTCCCTTGAAATCGAGTTTTCAAAGGTTCATCAGCTTTCAGAGTTTCTTTTTCTCAGTACTTCTAAAGAGTTATTTACAGTCTACAGGAAAAGTGGGAAATTCCCTAGAAACACTGTTTTGAGTGAGGTCTACCATCATGAATTTTGCTTTCGGAGTTCGTGGATTAGAATCTTTTTTCATTCAGTTCTTCAACTGAAGAACTTCAAAAAAAAATCACATCTCATTTTTTTTCACCAAATCCTGCCTGACATTTTTCACTCATTAATATATTTCTGCTGGAAATGATAGCCTTTAATCTGCGTAGTTTCTTCAAATATCCTGCTGGTTTTTTTTGGTACTGTTATGTTAAAAAGGACAGCATTTCCCCAGGCCAGAGCTCTTACTGGCCAAAACTTTCTTATTAGATGTTAATTCTAACATTTCTATTTTCTAGGCTTCCTGATTCCTATGGAAATGAATCAGTTATATCTCTGTGGATTAGGATGCTAGCATTAGAAGCTACCTCCAAGCTATGGCAAGTTCCCATCAGCAACAGGCACAACATGAAATCTCCTTTGTAAACATCAGACATTGGAAGCCGATGTTAGGAGTTAAGTCTTATTTGGTCTCCTGTGTTTCCTTTGGTTGTTCTTCTAAGATGTATGCTTACATATTAATATTAAGATATAGAAGGTTAAAATAAAGACAGTTCAAGGTTAAATTATGAGCTATGTTTGATTTTCTGTCATATTTGATATTGAAATCCAAAGAAATTCACTCTTATGTAGATGCAAGCACTGAATTCAAGTTTTAAACTTGAACTAGAGACTTTTTAGCATGGACAGAAAACATATTTGAGCCTGGTTTAAGTTATAAAAACAAAGTTCTTGTAGATAAGTAGTCTGGAAGCAAAAGAAGCTATAAATACTGTTCCAAGGGGAAACTGGAGATTTTGAGTGTACCATTCATTGGAAAAGCATATCTTGATTTCCAAGTTTGAAAAGTGCCTGCTGTGGTTTGCTCCTAACGTGTTCAAGCAAACAGCATGAGCTGTTTTTTCACTCTATTTTGCTTTTTTTTTTCTGCATGTTTTATAGATGAACAGAATTACACCGAAGAAGTAGATGGCTCCTATGATCAACAGCTTCTCCTAATGGAAATAATACAAAGAGGATTTCAACATCACCCAACTGCCCATGCCAAAAGGAGCCAAAGGAGTAATTAATCTTTTTTTCCTTTGGAAGAACTATCTCTGCCTGTATCAGAGATCTTTCCCAGCAATGCAAGACTGGAGATTTCTGTGCTGTTATGTCTTCAATTGAGCTTCTGATATCTGTCTTCATGTTCTGTCCATTTGATAACCTCAAAGAAAGCAATTGATTATCAAGCTATGATCCTTAAAACTTGCTTTTGGGAGAACTACCTTTTTTAAAGATCCACTAAGCAAGAACTCTAGAGGTGTTTTCTGCAGGTGTTGCCAAATCATGTCCAAAGTGGTAGAAATGTCCTGTGAGCATGATATGATCAAAATAGCTCGCTAAACCCAAGTGGTGCTATAAAATAACACAGAGTGGAGAAATGACACTATTAAGAATTAATATTTTAACAACTATAAAGTCCAGTTTGTAGAACAGCATTAATAAACTGCCTTGTTTGCCTTCAATTTGTTTTTCAATGCTCAAGCAATCATAGATCGTATAAGACTGATCAATCACAATATACCTACGCAAGTATGAATGGGAAAATTCTGCATTTAAATATCAAAGTTCAAAAGAGAAAGTAACTCTCTTCTAGAAATAAAAGCAGCTGGGATGATGTCTGGGAGAAAAGTGTTTTTCCATGGCAACCTTGAAGGGCTGCTGCATTCATAGAATGTCAATTCCCACTATGCTACTATTAATCACAACACAAACTCTAGTGTGTGGGAGATTGGACAATGAGGTAAACATCACCAATTCCATTTAAAAAATAATAAAGATTACTCCTAAATGTTCATCATACATATAAGACTGCAGATCTTCAAAATATTATTGACCCTTCTAACATGACAATGCTTACTAATTTTAGCAAGACTCCATTTAGGTGCAGAAAAACAGATGAAATTTGCTTGAGACCGAACTTGAACATTAAAGAAAACTTGTCTTCTGCAAGCCTGTGACCTTTAGTCATATAAGTAAAATCTTATCAGTTTAAAGAAATGGGATTTTTTAGTAGTGCTCATACCTCTTTTAAAAAGCATGTGCACTCCAATTCATTTTCAAGACTTTGCTGCTAAATATTTAACTGACAGGGATATTTGCAGAGGGACATATCTGAACTGTGCTCAACCCTTGCTGACAGAAACAGAAAAGGTAGTTTGAAAGTCAATAGGGACTGTTTGCCTGCTGCCAGCTGTGACAGCTACTCTGGCTCATCCTCTGCCTTTTACACTTGAATAGTTCACACTTTTTCCCTTCTAAATGACTACCAGATTCCCCAAACCTCCTGCTCTTTGCCCTGACAGACATTTAAGATAATTGTGTCTGCATATACTTTAGAGCTTCTGCATCCGATTTCATGAATAGAAATCTTTGTGAAAATCTCCCTTGGTCTAACACCTGGGATGTAGTGAATGCTTCAGGTGGAAGCTGTCAGGAGCAGGATCAAGGGCTGATCCTCTCCAGAGGTTCAACAAGTAGAAAGGAGACTTGCAAAAATGAAGCCTGGAGAAGGCAGTGCCTTTGCCAAGCTGCATGTTTCCTTGATCTTTTGCCTCATATTGTGCAGTTACTCTGCACAGAAGAAGGTCAGCTGGCTGGTTACAACAGGATGTCTGTCAGGATCAGAAAGGGACAACCTGGCTATGCTGGCACTTCAGGATATGCACAGTGACCATGCACCCCGAGGACTGATCTCCTCTGTAGGGAGGCAAAAAAACAAGCAGAGGCTCTTTTTCTCCTCCTCCCTTTTTGGGAACCCCAGGAAACATCACATGACACTCTCCTGTTGAGCTCTCCACTCATTTCTGCAGCTTTTCTGTCATGCACACAGTCCTCAATTAAAGGTCAGAGGGATCCCCAAAAGAAACATACTCTGGAATTAACTAGAGAGATAAAGACTACCCCAGGCTCTGTATCACTACAATAGTACAAGTCCATCTTTCTGAGTTTTTTTTTTTAATTCCAATCAAAGGGATAGTCAACCCTAATTGTATGGCTTAGGGACAGTTGGGTCAGAGATAAAGCTTTTCAAGACCTAGGAGTATAAATAAGATCTGCTAGGCCTGTTGCAAGAGAGCAGAAGGAGAAAATAGAGGTGAGGATAAGACTAGCAAGATCCAAATCACCTCATCTAAATGAGGAAGAAGTTTTTATTTGGCTAGCAAATATTTTAGCAAGCAATCTTCTCTTCACAGAAGACACGAGAGAGTTTTCCTAATCCTACAGAAGCAGAGGACAGTCACACCACCTCCATATCTGTTGTCTCCTCACATTAAAGCTGAGATTATTGTGAAGTACATGCACACAGTTTATGGATATCATCAGTCTGAACACTTACAACCCAGAAATCCTGCCAGTTCTATTTTTCAGCTTCATCTGTGCAATCACACATGCTTATGAAGACCCATGTGGATCCAGATAACTCACACAAAAATAACCTGACATTGAGTCCAGTCCGACTAAACGACACTCTTGTACCCTTTTTTGTAAAGTATTTCTGATGGAGATAGCTCTTATTTTCTTATGTTCTGAGCAAAAAAAAATAAGCAAGACTAATTTCAGAAGCTCATTATATCTAGCATTCCTAGCAAGACACAGAGAACTGGTTTTTTTTTCAAAAAAAATCATAATGGAATGCTTTTGTAAGGTAACTTTCAAGTGAACGTGCAGGTAAAGAGTAGCAATTCCATTCACTGAAACATCCTGTCCATTCTGAACAGTGTATTTACAGCATATTTCAAATACAGAAAGATTTTATGACAGGAGGTTTTGCCCTCTAGTGGAAGATGAAGCAAAATACAATATATACCTGCCTTTAGAAATGTGTTTTTTTCCTAATCTTATATGATTCATTGAGATGAAGCTTTGGTGACTTTGATCAACATAAATTTGACTAATACATACAGAGAGACTGACCATCTTGACACTGACCATGTGTGTAATTGCTGACCAGAGGGACAGCAAGCAAGTTGCAGTACACTTATTCTGTAGAGTAAGCAGTAGGAAGGAGCAAACCCCAGGGAATTTGCAGAGATGATGATGTCCCAAGTTTAGTGGAGGTTAGGCATGTATTTCCAAGATGCCAGACCTCATTATTTAGGTTGTTTAAAAAGTAGATATAACAGTTTTAGGTTTGAACACCTGATGCTTTGTCTACTGCATTTTGTTCTCTGTTACTCAACTATTAATGTGAATAATCTATATTTAAAAAAATAAATAACTAAAACTGTATTTCAGCAATATGAAGACAGGTTTATAGAAAGCAAAAATACTAAAATATTGACCAGGATTTTTAGCAACATATATTTAACTCAAATGATAAATATTGACTAAGTGACTAAGGCCAAAATGAATCTTACTCTGGTCATGAAAGAGGGATAATACAATAGACCAATATAAAAACATCTGAAATTTATGACGTGAATATTTCCTTCTTGGGTAAACAAAACTCATATTTCTATTAAAAAAGTACATTGCTGTTACCTGGTGATTCTGTTTCTCAAAATAATGGGCTACTCCTACCTGGTAGGTGACAATAATTTAGAAATACAATGTATTTTATTAAAGGTATTTACTCGCACAAGAAGAGATGCTTAAAAATCTTACCTACCTTATATAACTGAGTTGTCTCATTTTGTATCACTTAGTCTTATCCTTATTTTCTGAGATTGTAAAATTATTGCAAATGATTAAATAATTACAATTATTTTAAAGAGCAAGAAAAAAATCAATGTCAAAATGAATTATCCTCAAAGTCTTAAGAATCCTCAAAAAGATATATTCTTCTCAAAATTATGATAATTTTTACCAATCCTTTAGAAAATCTAATTACCTAAAGTTTTATACTAATCATGGTTAACTTCCCTTGGTAACTCATCATTTTATTAATCATAGTTAATGTAACATAGATATTTAGCTTAGCTTAACCCTTGGGCTTAAGTTAAATCTTACTGAATGGAATCTGTTACATTAACTACATTTAGGGACTTGTTCAGAGAAATGCAATTGCTATCTTTGCATGTGCCCAAAGATGAACTCTTTTGCTTAAAAGACCCTAAAAGTCACATTAGGGTCTCTTCTAGAGCACTTGTGATTACCTTCCTGTTGATGTATCCACTCAAAAAAAATTTTAAGTAAAATTCACTATTATTTGGATTAAAATGTAATTGCTCTTTGATCTTTCTTTAAGTAGGATATTGCACTCCAGTAAATGAGAATAACTTATCTCCAGTGAAGATTGAAGAAAAAAATTCTAGCTTTTTTTTCTGGCTTTTTAAAATTACTAATAGTAAATACACTCTTTCTTTCCAAAGGCTGGTTGCAGTAACATGATGCTTGTTTCTTTATTCTTGTGAATGCTTCCCGATGAACCAAGAAACTTGTTGAAAAATCCTTGATCACAAAAGCCTTACTACCTAAATAAACATGGCAGCCTGGTGTAGAAAAAATCAAAACAGAAGACAACCCTACCTAGCAGATCTGAAATGACACTTTTGTTCAGGATGTCTTAAAGACAGAATGGAAAGCTTTTTGTTTTGTTTTTCTTTTTGCTGCCTTTTTTTTTTTTCCATATGAATCAATAAATAAGAGGTATCCTAAATGCCTCAGGATTATTAGGGCTAAGTTCAGACCCCATTCCAAGTGTCTACTTATCTGAATTCCAGTTCATGTCAGGCAAAGGAGAAGAAAAATTATCTCTGTGGCTGGTGGAGGTGCTGGGCATTTGTGAGATGCATCACTCAGAGCATCTGCTGTAACCACCTAAATGCACCCAAGGTTTCCACAGATAAAAGCCTGACCAAAATTTTTAAGTACAGCACACACTGCACTCAGCTCACCTTGTTGTACAAAGTGTTGTGGCTGTAAGGGCTATAGGAACTGCCCTGAGTGTCGCGCAGGATGGAAGGAAAGCGACTGAAAGGTCCAGAGGTTAGACAGGATGCAGGGTGCAAGGGGGGCTTAGTTGGAGGGAACGGTTTAGTTGGATACAGAGGTTGGAGGAGAGCAGTCTCCTACAGAAAAAGAAAGAAAAGCATACAGAAAGTTTGATTAGTTGGTGTAAGAAAAGAAGATTTAGATAGAAAGCAATAGTCTCATCTCAGGTCATGCTTACATTTTATAGGATTTGATGATTATCTAGGAAAGCAACCTTATCTTCATGGCAGTATAACTGCTTTACACTGAGCACTTTTATTGACACCTCCCTGGTATTATTACAGACATGCACACATACAGACACAAAACTGCTGTAAATGTTCCATTAAAACTATGACCCTTGGACCGGGCTGCTGCTTCCTCCTGCAGCTCAACTGGTGTTGAAATGTTGGCAAAGTAAAGCACAGAGGATCTTGTGCTAGGATACCAGGGCCAAAGTTCAGGAGGCTTTCTGAGAGAATAGATTGGAAGTAAAGGCAATCTGAAAATAGCATATGACAAATACCTTCTGCAAAAGAAAGCCCTTGTTACCTGTGGCACAGAGCATCTGCAGCTTTCTAATAAGTTTCTATCAAGTTCTTTCATGCATTTCAGAGTTAAATTGGAGGAGGTGCACCCCCCCACCTCCCATATTTTACTGTTGAAAGTTATCAGTCCTTAATAAAGTATGCAGAAAGAAGTGATATTTATATATTTATATACTCTTTGCATCCAGAGCACGTACAATTCATTAAAACAGTTTATTTTTAAAAGATCTAGGATAGATTCAGGGGGTATATCCAGTTTTTGGCATAAATCTCCTGCTTAGGTTTTAGCCAGGCCATGGATATGCATCCTGGATTTGCACTAGGCTGGCCATTTGAGTCTCAGTCAAAACCCTCCTCGCTTTGCCCTGCCTTTGGACCCATGTCACATTTGTGACAAGAGCCACAATTAGTTCCAGCAGAAGGCAATGCATTACTCACAGAAAGAGCAGGGCTTTAAAAAGAAAGAGCACAAACAAACGATGGATCAGGGAGGCACGAGCAGCTGGAAAATACAGTGTAACAGGAGCTTTGCCTTCACCAGCTTGGCCTCCTGCATCTCCTCATCGGATTCCTGAATCCCAGCTCCATTAGTGATAAAATTTGGCAAATTGTTCCTGTGGCTTTCAGCCAAGTTTAGCAAATACATCGTTAATTCGTTGTTATCTTGCTCTTCCATATCCTGCAGCGGCTTATTTTTAACCACAAAGGAGCCTATGCATGCACATGTCCACAAACATTTGTAAATGCGTGAATTCTCCAGTATTCTTTATCATCTCATTTCATGTTTTGCTATGGTTTAATTCCCCAGTTTCAAGTGGAAACTTTCATGAAGCTACCAGGTCAATGTTGTTAACAAATTACATATACCTCTGATTTATTTTGGTGCTCTTTGTAACAAATTGAAGCATATTTGCAAAATTCCTGAAACATCACTGAAAGTATTAGACATAGGAAAAATTATTCTTTCTCATGATGGCGGTAATTTGCATCTCCACTAAGGGTAGCTAAAATGCAGGAAGCTTAATTATGCCAGTTTTGTATCTCTGAAATTTAAACCCTATCTGTAACAGTGTTTGACAGGGGATATCCACTGAAGAGGCAGGGCTACAAGTATGTAGAAGGAGGAAAAGAAAAGGAAGAAAATATCAATGATTATGAGAAAAAGTTTTAAATTAAATTAAATTAAATTAAAATAAATTAAATTAAATAGAGGATTTTTCTCTAGTACTTAAATGTTATTGGCACAATGGTGACAGACTATATACAGCATGACCAAATCACAGATATAAAAAGCTAACTATTAGCTATAATTCCACATCATTTCCAGAGATCTTCTACCAATTTATAAATCTCTTTTGAACTTGACCTGAAAAAATAGCTACATATATTGCTAACATTCAAAGAAAAGCAACTTTTTCATTTTGCGGAGTTTAACTCAAAATAAGTAGAGTAAAGCAAGATGTAGGTTAATGAAAAGCTATTACTACAGATGATCTGCATGAAAATAGCTTCCTGATAAAGGTGACTAACACTGATGCCATTGGGACCCTCAGGCCATCCTCAGGGGTGTCACCTGAAAGGAGCATCTCTCCTATGAGGAGAGACTGTGTGAGCTGGGCCTATTCAGCTTGGAGAAGAGAAGGCTGAGAGGTGATCTGTGATTCTGTGATTCTGTGAGCTGTCCTGTAGAGACCTCCAGGATGAAGGAGGGCAGTGAGAAGACTTGGAATCATAGAATCACAGGATCTTCAAGGTTGGAAGCGACCTCGAGAGATCATCTAGTCCAACCTTCCTGCTCAAGCAGGTGCACCTAGAGCATGTGACAAAGGGTGGCATCCAGGTGGATTTTGAAGATTTCCAGAGAAGGAGACTCCACAACCTCCCTGGGCAGCCTGTTCCAGGGCTCTCTCACCCTCACTGTAAAGAAGTTCCCCCTCAGCTGCAGGTGGAACTTCCTGTGCTTAAGCTTACACCTATTACCCCTTGTCCTATCACTGGCCCCCACTGAAAAAAGCTTGCCCTCCTCTTCCTCTCAATCTCCTTTCATGTATTTATATATGTTAATAAGATCACCTCTCAGCCTTCTCTTGTCTAAGCTGAACAGGCCCAACTCATGCAGTGTCTCCTCATACGAGAGATGCTCCAGTCCCTTAATCATCTTCGTTGCCCTCTGCTGGACCCTCTCTAGAAGCTCCACGTCCCTCTTACACTGCGGAGCCCAGAACTGCACACAGTACTCTAGGTGCGGCACTCTGAATGGCACTCTCAGGCAACATCACTGGAAAGGAAAGGAAAGAAGTGCAGAAAGAACAGAAATGTGAATCTTCCTAACAGCACTGGGAACATTTCCAAGGAAAAACAGGGAAAATTGGTTACAGCATAAATCCTGCTGTCTGCAGTTACATAGATGCCTGCAAAGTGTCTTCCAAGTGCTAAGGGACTAGCATCAGTCCCTGTACAGAAGGAAGGGAGCCCAACTGCTAGGTCTCCTAGTTTTAATTCATAGACAGTTTAGCTGCCTTTTGGGCAGTCTTAGCCGGAATACCTCCCACCCTCTGGAAGTTAGCTATTGGGCAGCCAGAAATGCAAATTCTCAAGCACAGAGGAAGGAGAAGAATTACTATCTTTATATGCTAATGATCCAGTGATTAGAGTTAAGCATCACAGTTTTCAAGCTGTTGCCTGGGCACTGAGCCCAATTTCACAGACAGTGCTGCAGCCCTATGACAGTCACTAAAATCTGTCAAGATTGCTTCGGGCATGCTGGAAGATTGTCATCCTCATGTGGGCACCTCATTCTCTTCACTCATGGTAAACTTGTACCAGCACCAAGGATCCACTCTGAGAGGCAAGTGCTGAACTTGTAATTATATGCTGTGATGGTCAGTACTTCAGTATTTTTTTCAGATTTGGCTATTAAATATGTATTAATAATGCATTAGATTGCCACTAGAATTACATAACCATCACTCACACAAATAAAATCAGTCTTGTTGTATCAGTGATCCTTCTGAATAAAGGCCTAAATAGTGTCATCATTTTCAGAACAGAGATATCTTGAATCAGATCTCTGAAAAATGATGAGTATTTTACCACAATCTATTATATGTCTTGGTTTAAGACACAATTATCAGAACTTCAAAATACAGCAAATTGCTTCTTTAAATAAAGGAAGCAAAACTTCCTTTTTGTATTCATCATGAAACATAAAATATGAAACATAAACTATTCCTCCTAGCAAAGTCAGTGAATTTGTTTAATTCATTTTAATTCCCACTTTCTATATGAAATAATTTTGACTTTTAACAACCTCATTATTCCCTGTTTTATTACATCATCCGACTTTCACTAATACTTGCCATAAATAATTTATAACATGCACAGTTATAAATTGGAGATCTGAAAAACACTGCTAGAGAAGAATGCGTGTACAGCTCACAGTGCACAACATGGGCTGATGGAAAGGTGGCCTGGAGGGCTCCATTGGAATCATCAGCTTGGGGTTTCCCACAGAGCAGGAGCTTCCTCAAGTGACATAAGTTGGACTGCTCTTTACAAATAGCTTCAGATGCCAGGAAGCCTCTGAGAATAGCAATAACATTAAGATCATTGTTGTGTGAGATACCAGGTTTGGCAATTATGTTCCTCCATCAGCAAAATGGAGGGCTTTTGGGGCACGTGCTCAGTACTGACAAAGGCAGATGGGAGTTGCGACAGCATATGTAAGGCTGCCTCCCAAAGGCTGCCTCAATCAGAGCTTCTCCAGCAGTGACTCACAGCTTGTCTGCCCATCTCTGCCCACATAGCAGCTGAGGATCAGGAGGTGTTTCTAATTTCCAGTACCTTTACACTGTCAGCCTAAAAAGCTCAGAGACCAATTGTGTTTGCTTCTGTTTTCTTCCTTTCTGCTGTTAATAGGGGGTAAGAAGGGCATGAAAGACTCTGACTTTGCACAAAAGCACGTCAGCCCAAAAAAGACAGAAGCTACTTCATAATTATGGCCCCTCCTTCTTGTCCACATGAGCATGTTATTCTCCAAGGGTTACATTTCTAGCGCTATTCAGCTGAAGCAGCTGAGGTGGAGCTTCTGAATATATACATTAATGCATGAAGATCCTAGCAAAAAAAGTGTTCAGCCCTGAAGAGCAGACAGTGGGTGCAGGTCCACAAAATGGCTGATCCAAGCTACTGTGATAAACAAGTTGTAATTCGCAGAAGAAACTGTAAAAGAACAGGCTTATCACAAGTGTTGTAAGCCATTAGTACAAGATACCACAAGAACACAGTATCTGCATAAGGCCAAAACTGCAGGAAATTGAAGCATGCGCAGAGCCTGGAGGAAGAAGAGCGGCCTTCATCAAAGACCACCAGGAGGCCTCAGGGACCCCTACCAACAAGGAGAGAAAATGCACAGAAGAATTGCAACATACTGGAGATAACAACTGAAACTGAGAGGCGACTTCTGGGCACCAGTGTATAAAAGAAGCACCCTCTCGTACTACAGTGCGCGCCATTGGTGCAGCGGAGACTCTTTGGCCGCCCAGTGCTGCTTGCTTGCTATTTACATTAAACAATACTGATAAATTAATTGGCTATGACAATTTATCAGTTTATAACACTACCATCCCATACCTGTCATATTTGCTTCTGATAGGGATGGTCTTGCTTCTGATCCTTCCTGGATATTCGCGAACCAGGAAGAATCTTTTCAATAAACAATTCTCATGCTCGTACAGCCTCTCAGGAAGCTCTCTGCTGAGAGAGCAACTAGAAATCTTCAGGACTTACAAGCATCTTCAACACTATATGAGTTATTATAACACAAAAACATTGAATTAATTCACTGAGTGAATATTAATTTTCCTACAGTGAGGATCAGGTGAGGAGTGTTTTATGTCCCACTGAAAAGTAACTGTACTTAAAAAAATCATGTTTATTTTACAGAAACTCTACATTCTATAGAAAACTACTGATACTACCCATGCTTGCTGATAGAACCTACTGATACTGCAAATAATTTCTCTCCTGTTTATACCACTCTTGAGAAATACCAGGACTGTCTTACTGCAAGTCAGCGTAGGATCCAGCCAGTTATGGGGAAGAATAGAAAGTACTAAAATCAAAAATTATTTAAAAATATTTAAGCATACAATCAAAGAATAGAGGACTAACATTGCTAATGTCTGTCTCTAATGTGATTAGAGGGGAATGGAGGTAAGAAAAATTCAATTAGAAAGGCATTGTATTCACATTGTATCCTGTAAGAGGACTTTTGCATCATTTCCTACCCTTCAAATGGAAGATTCAGAGCATATTGTATAATATAACAATAGTTCCTATAGGGACGTTCAAATTGCCTATTGCAGCTAAAGTTTAATCCACAATAACATACACAGAGAGCTCTGTACAAAATAATCTGATAGAACCATTTACCCATAGTTTCTTTGCGGCAACACAGGTCTCGAAGTGCAAGATTTTCATTTCAAAGTGATCTTGCTGCATTCTATACCTCTGAGTACACACCCTACAGTGGAACATCTTCCCATGCATTTTCAGTACAAGTAACTTTCCAAAAACAAGAGACCGGGGCAAAATCAGGATCCAAGACTGTTTTGTCAGCTTTACAGAAAGTAGCAAAGGTGGGGGGAAAAAAAAAGAAAAAAGAAAAAAAAAAAACCCTTCAAGTGAGAGTCACTCACCTGCTCAGTATCTTGGTCACTGATTTCTTCAAGATACTTTTTAAAAGGGTTTGGTTGATAGGGCTCTTCCTTTTTCAGTGTTTTCACCAGTACTGGACGAATGACACCAGGTTTTGTCTTGACCTGTAGCACACCCAGGAGAAAAGGGATGGAAATGAAATGAAAAGCTTTAAAATTTGTGTAATATTTGTTAGACAAGTCAATTCCAGTGAGACTATATTTTGACTATATTTTTTAAATTTTATTAACATCCTATTTTGCCACCAAAATGATTCAGGTGTTATACCGCTTTTACTATAGACTCAGAACCAGAATGGTAAGAGCTGTTCTTATGCACAGCAGCCTCATCACTGGCATCTGCTTGCTTCAGATTTATAAATAGACACTCTCCTGTCAAACCATTGTTTATAGTTTTTGCTGGTTGTTTTTGCCAGCTGTTCAGCTGCATCTTGATAAGTTCATCAAGTCACATTTTATGCATAGCCATGTATCTGCTTACACTCTGCAAATTCCACTCTGGACTCCTCAAAATGTTAACTGCAAGACAAGGATTATGAATGTGTGATGCCATTACCTTGACTTACATCTAGACAGCAACATGCTAGGGGAAAACACCACCTATTGTGCACTACAACAATATTTAGGAACACTTCTGGAAAAGTACACCTTCATAGACTTTAATCAGCATGGATGTGTGATAAGCCTCATTTCAGATTAATATGATTATTAAATTAGGAAAATACTTCTTGGTTTGCTACCAACTAACCAGAAAATTGTCAATTAATTTGTCAATTTAGTACACCTGTGATTTTCAGAATTCTTACAGTAAACTCTGACATGATGGGACTGTGGTATAATGTCTAAACAGAGGCTAGGAAATGGTTTTAAAGCAGACCTCTTGTTTGATAAGCAAAGAAAAGGAAGGAAAAAGTTCACATTCTTGTTGGAATTTGGTGAGTACCACAGTCCTTCTGAGGGTGGAGGACTGGGTTTTGGCTTTTAAATAACTCAGTTATATTCTTCTCTACCATGGCTACACCGTAGAAAGGGGCACTCTCTTGGCACAAATAAAGATAACAGCAGCTACTGATTTCTTGCTGTGTTTATTGCCCAGAGGGGCAATTTGCCCAAATGTAAGTAAGCAATAGGTAGTGGCACAGCTTTCTACGCTCAGTACCCAGCAGTGTATACAAATGCAAAGATATATTAGGTGAACAGATACATTTATGTGATTTAGTGTGCATTTAATTATACCATGCTGCCTATTTGCAAATGAAATACAACTAAGCAATCTGTTTGAAAAAAAAAAAAAAGAAAGAAAAAAGAGATGCCTCTTAAGAGAATTTAGTTGGAGGACAAACAAGACACAAAATATGCTCACTCTGTCTAAAAACAGAGAAGGACAAAAATGACTATAGAACTTAAGCCTTCTGGTCATACATTCCTGTCCCACTCCCTATGCGGGTCATCTGAATAAAAACATGTTTCTTTACAAATTCGATGCTCTATTGTGGCCACTGTACTTGCTGCCTGATAACTAGAACAGGCACAAAGCTGGCTTTGGTAAAGAGAGCAGCATGGGAACAGCAGGAGGGAAGATGTACCCTTGCTGGAACAGCTTGAGTTTACATTAGCAAAAGCCATATAGCAAAAGTGAACCTGAAAATGTAAGGGAAAAATTAACGGTGAGCTGAATAAAGTATCTCAAATGACCTTATGAAGTTAAACATGAGTGTTGCAGCTGAGATGTATAATGTAAAGTACATTATGGATTACCTTGAAATTAAATTTTCAGGCATTCAGCACAGATAGAGCAAGAGGGGCCTCTTGGAGGGGGAAGGCACAAAAGCAATAAATGTATCCAGGTCTTGTGACAAGGGCCTGAGTGGAGGGTAGTGGAGGTGGGAATGAGTGGGGATAGCACATTCCACATGTGTGGGAATAGCAAAGCCCAGGTGGCAAAGTATCTTTCCTGAGTTTGGTGCTTTATGTCCTTTCTCCTTCCAAGTCTAGGCCCTTTAGTGTGTCTCATCAAATACAAGAAAAAGTATTCAACTGAAAACAAGAAACAAACCATGGGGTGACATTAATTTTGTACAAACAGTAATGACCGTCAGGTTGCATTGAAAACTGAGACATTTTGATTATGATTACTGAATGATATTCATTTAATCAACTTATATTCAGGAATTAGCAGCTCTTTGTATGAATCACCATAGAATATATGAATTTTTTTCCTCTTCAAGACTTTTTGAGAAGAGTTTGCAAAAGTGAAAGACTCCTGACTTCCAACATGAGTGTAAATATGAAAATAAAATGAAAGCTGCAGTTGTCAAGTCATCATTATGCAGACAAAGGACCTGCGGCCTTACTCCCCCACACCATGTAACTAAGCAATTAAAAGCCCATTGAGATACTTGAAATCATCAAGGATAAGCTTTATGCAGGAAAGCTCTTCCAAAATAATGCTTTTAAAGAAACATTTTCTACACAACACTGTGCACTCAAGAGCTGAGTCATACATTTATGTCTGACTCTTCCAACAGAGAGACAGATATCAGGCAGCAGCCAGCTATATCTGCAGTATCTGAAATACTTTATTAGCTACCTGCCAAACAATATATATGCACACACACACACACACACACACACACACATATATATACATTTACATGCATATCTTTGTTCCAAAACTAAAAGCTCGAACTCTTCCTCTGCTCGCAGATGGCATGGCTGTCAGGTCTAAGAAGTAAGCTGAAACTTATTATTGCCAGGGAAGGTTTGGGACTTCCGACATCATCACTGACAAATTATAAATAGTAATTATTATTTAGCAATAATAATTGCTAAATTATTACGTTAGTGATGCATAGACATGTGTATGGCCCTGTTAGCAAATTAAACACAATTAGCTAGTGCACACAATTTGCTGAGGCACAAGCACAAGCAGTGACTCAGTCAGCATGCTCCTGTCAGGGCCCTGTCCAGCAAACACTCAGTAGCCAGGGATGAATCAAAGGTCAGGATGCGCCAGGGCACCTCAGGGCAGCACAAATGTTGTCACCCTCTCTGGCGGTAGATGCTTTGGTGGCGTGAAAATGAATCAGGCTTGGTGCTTGTCCTGAAAGCCAGAGAACTGATCTTCTTGACAAGTAGGTACATGGGAATGATCACCAATTGTTTCCTCCACTGTCATCATGGTACTAGCTGCCTCTCAGAGCTCATTTAAAGCTATTTCTTCCCAAGAGCCATGAGCAATTAGATTTCCAGTTGCACAGCCATTTCTCTCAGCTGAGATCTTCCAGATCCCATGTTTCTCCTGCCTGAGTCACTCTTACTTCTCCTGTTTAGAGCAGATTCCCAAAATACGTTCTGAGCCCACTGATAAATAGTGAGCACTTCTGCTTTGAAGGAGATGTCTAAAGACTTCTCCTGAAAGAGCAACCATATCCAGTCCTTTCCAACAAACTCCTTATGTAGTGTTCAGGAAAAGGAGCCTTAGGCGGATGGGGAAAGCAACAAGCCCCAGATGGTGCTGTCACCTTCTGTAAGCACTGAGAAATCCAAATCATCTGAGGAACCACCAAGGATCCTCTAAGCTATCAAAGCCATCTGTTTTCAAATAGAAACAAACTGGCATCCTGGTCATGAAGGGGCGTTAGTTTTCACAGTCAGAAAAAAACAAGATGCTTTTTTACAATTTGTTGTTGTATTTTTACAATACAAACACAGATGCTTAGTCTAGTTGAATTATGAATCACTTTAAAATATTACTCTATTATTTCTTTTGTGCCACAAATAATCTTCACAGAGGGGATATATGTAATTGAATACATTGGTTTATATTTATGCACCATTATAAAGAAAAAAAATCGCAGTAATGCAATAAAACATTCCATGTAGTAAGTCAGGCTACAACAAAGTTCTCCTTTAGTATACTTGAAGGTGTGAAGGCATATGGCTACAGTTAAAAGGATTTCATCTCCCTCTGGCTAAATTGTAAATTATTCACATCACTTCGAAAAACCCCGAGTGGAAGGACAATTATTTTCTTCACCTTCATGCTGGAGCAGCAGTAGGACTTGCACTGGCACACATATAGCAAGGATGATCACCTCTTTGACATTCAGATTGTGTTTATTTTTGTTCTTACTGAAATACTTGCCTTTCAAGAAACAAAGAATTTTTCAACAAGATGTCTACAGATGTAACACAGTGTAATGCTTTCCGCTGACTCACTGCTATTGGTCCCAGTCCTTTTCCATTCTACTTGTTGAGCAGGGACACGTCTTTCCTCTTTTAAAAAGATGGGAAAAAGGGAAAGACTCACAGGACTCTCTGCACTTCTTGTGCATATTTAATTTCCACTAAACTACATTTTCCTATTAAGATTCTGCTTCATTTCCTGCCTTATTGTGTGATGTTTCTGTATGGAACACTCCTCAGCACAGCTGAAACTTTTCTCATCAGCAGTGCCTGACCTCTGATGAAGTATAGATGTGGTACTACAAAAGTGACTTCAGGCACTCAAAGGCCATGAAATCCTGTTAGGTGGGTAGGTAGTCAGCAAAAGAGGACATGCACCCCTTCCTGTACCCTAGTTGTACAGTGGGACTGGCATAACATTTTATGCCATTCTGACCTGCAGTGGATCTTAAAAAGTGCTGAGTTTAGTGCAATTCTACTTTAATGCAATTGTTTCATAATTTTTAAGGTTTAGTATTCCCAGCCATAGTTTAATTTATTTCATGGAGCTAAGAGCTCAAGACCTTTAAAGACAGGGACCTCAATAACACACACACTTCAGAATGGATGAATTAGAGAAAAATCACTTTGAGCTTTCAAGTCACATCAGAAACACTCCAGAACTGATTAAGCTGTAGAAATTCATATCGATATTAATTTGAACACCCTGGCTTTAACTCCTGGATCATGAAGATCACTGCCTATTTTTCTCTCATGTTTCTCTTCCCTTTAAAATATTTAAAATCATTTTATTACCAGGCTCCATCCAGCTTCAAGTCCTTATCCAGTTCTTTGACAGAAAAGAAATTGCCTTGCACTGTTTCTGTTATTTTCATTTAAACATGTTCACAAAATACAGGAATACATCTCAGCTCTCTATGTAGATATGCCTTCTACTATTTTTGAATATAAAAAGTTTTTGATAAATCTTCCCGTTACTTACTGAAAACCAAGGATGATTGACAGAGCATTAAAATGAACGAAAAAGACATAGAAAACCAGTACTAAGATATGGAAGAATTTGCACTGGGTGAATTTCATATACAGAAATGATAACCAGACTACTGGTATTATTGGTGAATTGATGTTAGTATTCTAGTTTGGCCTTGCACACTGCATCATGAATCACTCATATCACTTTTTAAAGAGTATAGAAAAGATCACAATGACAGGCTCAATTACTCGCACAGAAATTGGTTGAAAGTCTCTTCAGTGAAAGATGTGAATGCAACCTTTTTAGTCACCACAAAAAATTGTTCCCTAGTATCACCAGATCTTCCACAAGATGGGAGGTTATCAACTGAATCATAAACACTGCAGAATACCTGAATTAAAATATTGGAGACTACTGGAGAATAATCCAGTATCACAGAGATCACAGTGTGCCCAGAGAAAAGCACTCCTACCTGAGCAAAAATTCACACACAACAATTCCACTGTAATGATCCCTGTTTAAAATGGGTAAAACAGAATACAGGATTAAATAATTAAAATAGCTATTAAATAAAAAATAAAAGGACCATCTAAAAGGATTAAATGCTTATATATGACCAGATTATTTGTTAAAACATTGAAGTTTCAGAGAAAGTGTGTATCAATTTAAGAACACTAAGATATCGTAAAATTCTGAGATGTTTAAAGGAGGCAATGAGAAACGAAAAGAAAGAACAATGGAGAAAAGGTTCCAAAGCCTGTAAGTCATATTCAAATATAGTTTATGGAAAACAGAGGATCTGGCCATCTTAATGTTAAAACATAATACGTAAGGATAAAAATGGCTTTGAGGAATACTCTACTAAATTATTTTAGAACTCAAAGCCAGCTACGTCACCTGTAAGGCCAATAGATAATCAAAACATTAAAAATTGCACTAGAGAAAAGAGAGCAAGGCTTAAAATTATTTTTTTCACTTATGTTTTCTTCACAGGAAGACTTTTCTGCACATGTTGACAAGGAAGCAACTCAGAAGTGAGTTGTGACCACAGTTCTACTCTCAGAGCACAGAAGTAAGAGTGAGCACATAGTTCTATGCAAATACTGTTTACTGCTCAAGAGAAGAAGAACAAATAAACTATTAGGAAATGGTTTTTAAAAATAGAAGTACCAATAGAGGACCTACTCCATTGCATGAGTACGTATTGTGTTCAGAGCTATCCAAAGGCAGCCTATGGTTTTAGTCTCCCAATCCCCAAAACAAAAACTTGAAAAAGAGATAGAAAAAAAGCAACATTATTCAAAGATATGACACAGTCTCCATACCCATCAAAGAAAGATTAAGCAATCATCTCTTCAGCATGTAGAACAGGTGACTGAAAGAGCATTATTGTTAATGCCTATGAAATCACGAATGCCACTCAGAAAGTGAAGAAAGAACATTTAATTATTCACTGTTTCTCTCAGAACAAGAATTGAGAACAAGGAGATGATTTAAATAAAGAGAGAAAGTGCTCTTTCACACAATGCATAATTAAAAGTAGATCTTGTTGTATCGAGTGCTGTAGACACTAAAGTATAGCAAGGTTCAAAAAGCAACTTGAAAGACAAATTGCTCAGAGAATATTCAAATGAAAAAATATAAAAATCAGGAACTCCCTAAAATTCCATTAGCTGAAATATAATGGAGAAAATATCATACATGTCTCATTATTTCTCTGTGCATTTATTAGTGGTCATGATCACTAGGACAGACTGTGTGACTTCTGACTATTGTTTGGAAAGTATGGCCCCAAGAGAAGTAAAATGTGATCAGAACTCAAATGAAAATCTGGAACGTATTGTCTCTTTCTTTATTGATTTTCTTGCTTTTCACTGAGTTTTGTATTTTTGAATTAAATCAGCTTGTATGAGGATTAAAATGTCAGAGTGCTGTTGTATGTAAACAACGTGGTAAAATAAAGGGAACATTAAAAGTGTCTGATCAGTTCACTGTTGAGTTATCAATCATATGTCTCAGGACTCAGCAAGGCTCTGTGGTTTATCCTTTGGTACACTGTATTGAAAAATTATGTCACTATAATAAAACAGGACTCAATTCAGAGAAAAATAATACAGTTGTCTAGGAGCAACTCAGCTATGTAGGTCATTGACTGCATTGACTACAGCTATGCAGCATATTGACTACACCTGCCTTCAAAGGGTTAAGGAGGAAAATAATAATTACTACAGATTTTTCCTTCTCTGAATTTTGAGAAAAGGCATAGCAGAGCTGTGCAATACATACCGTCTGACTCTCTGTCACCATAGGTGCTGATTTGTAAAGACTGGCCTGCAAAGGGGAAATATATACAATATTACACACAATATCAGAGTGCTTAACCCAAAAAGATGTTTTCCCTGATGATTAATGGTTCCTGAATGACAGCAAAAGTAATGCATTCACAACTGTTATTTCAGCTGTGTTTTTCTGAAACATGTTTTAAGAAAAGGAAAAATGCATAGACAACAGTATGTTTAGGTACAGGAGCTTTTATCCCTGATGCAGTGACATGCAACTGGTGAGAGGTGTTGAAATATTAACATTCCCAGTTTATCTCTGGGTATAATTAAATATGAATAGAGGTACTTTTTTCAAAGTGCAGCAAAATTTCACTTTTTAATCATTAAAAGAATCTGTAAAGATTTTATGATTAAAGTGGGTAGATATCAATCATGTTGCCCAGAGCTTTATCCAGTCCAGTTTTGAATATTATCAAGAATAGCAGCTCTTTAAGCTTCTCCTCGTCTGTAGTCCTCTTCTGCAAACTAGCAATAACTGTTCAGATAAGAACAAATGTTTAGATTTTTAAAATGTTGATCTGTTTCAGTTTTCTGGAAATTTCCAAGGGAGATTGGGAAGCAAAAGTTTATGAAGGTGATTTTGCAGGCAAAAGCAAATAAATAAATAAATGTACGTGGACATAAGTTTGGCGCCTTAATTCATCCTGTGTAGGTGTAAGTAGGGCACAGTTTTCAGAGCTGGAGATCTATACTTGAGTGGCAGCATTATATATTTTCTTTTCAAATACTAGCTTGAAACATGATCTTTTATTTCATTCAAAAAACTCTTCCAATCTCCTTTGTAATTAATATGAGTCAGCACAATCTGCCAAGTAAAAATCACAGCATGCAATAAAATATGCATATCACCACATTCAAGAAACAAAATTGAATTGATCAGTCAAGCATTGTGCTGGCATAAGACTAGAAGGTCTCTATTGCTTTTGCTGGCACTGCTTTGATATGAGGTTCAATAGAAAGTCTGCAGACATTTCTTACCAAATAACTGGATGAGTTTTAAATAGAATAGGGAACACGCAATAACAGCTTGTGCGAGTCAGAATTAAAATGATAATTGAGTTTAATGTTTCAATAATTGAACTGATGAGTTAATAGAGATTTTCTGCATGCGTTTGCATATATATGTGATGAAACAGATTCAATTTATAG